>GL501539.1:468664-486436 GCA_000149185.1 Mayetiola destructor | reverse complement strand
ACTACACACACACACACACACACACACACACACACACACACACACACACACACACACACACACACACACACACACACACACACACACACACACACAAGAGAAAAAAATGTTCAGATGCATTTTGGTTAGAGGAAAATGCAAACTAGAACATCACTAAACTATTTATAATGTTTGGCGATAATTTATAGACATTGCGATAAGCGATGAACGTATCGTGAATGAACGTGTAATCATATTTGAATATTTTTCGTTTATGTTTATATTAACTGTGGTGTTGCTTTTACATTCTCTAAATTCCGTTTTTCGATTATTTTCCCTGTATCATTCTGTTCGTTTGCGCATTTGTTCTTTTGTATCGCGTTCGAGTTTAAGTCAATGAATTTTGCATTCGGTTCCATTTTCCATGATTGTCAGCCGTGTTAAAAGGAAATTCACGATAGAAGACCTTTTTCAATAAACGTCTTGAAAACGTTTAAATATGGTGTTGAAACGATTAAATAAAGTTTGTACTCTGGTTTTCTTTATTTATCATTTAACATTTAAAGCTAACATACGGAGTTAACGATCACACAATACGCTACAAGCCATTTTTTAAATTTATAAATTTGAAATTCCACCAGCCACTGCATACTGCATACTGCATGGATTCAGTGAGGCTATTTGGAGGATTTTTTGCCATCATTTAATTCGACCGAAAATCCCCTTCACGAAACAAAGATTTAGTCTCAAACGTTTGTTGATATAATTGTATGTTTCGTCTGATTCGTGATAACGAATAATAATGAACAATGAACAGTGTATGCAAATACACCAGATGATAGATTCACGGAATCGAATGCGTACCGGTTATGCAGTATACAGTATATAGTATACAGCAGCCTATAGCCTGCAGAACAAATATAATTGCATTAAAAATGCAAAAAAAAAAATGATTTCACGAATACTCACCGCCCGAAATACACTTAATGAATCGCGTAACAAATTAGTCATTTTGGCCATCACATTATTCATTTGAAATGAGTTCCATTTCAAACAAAGTGAGCTTTAAATTTATGAAGTGCAAAGTGTGAAGTGTTAAAAACCAAATTAATTTCGCGTTTATGCATAATTCGGAATTGGATGAGATTTGTAACATTTTCTTCGAATTTTTTAAATGGTTTGAATTCATGAGTAATTTATCGATTTATGATTCATTGATTTGTTAGTACCATTTCAAATTGGAATTCCAAAAACTATACAAATTTTGATAATGAGTATAGTAATAATAGTGTTCTATTTTCGAGATTTGGATGCCATTCAATTTATGGTTGGAAAAGCCCAAAAAAAAGATTTTCGGTTGTGGGCTGATGAAGCATTTTCTCTCAGCAAATAATTCGATTCAAAAAAGAAAAAACGAAAAAAATCAAGAAAAAATAATCGAAAATCGCTTCTAAACTTTTTTTTTGTGTTGTTAAAAACGTGGTTAACCATAGTTCATGAACTCAGTATAACAATGCTTTCAATTTTCAGTGCTCGCAATTGAAATGATGTAAAATGCAAAGGTTTTTTTTTTTTTGGTAATTTGTATTTGCAGAAGAGCACAAGAGTTGAACGTATTGTTTGAAAAGTTTAATTGATCATTATCGTGAATGCATTTTCACAATTGAATTTGATGCGTTCGTTAACTTTTCGCACCAAAAGCAATCATTTTCGATGTTAAACTTAGAAAATATTGAATTGTCGTCAAATTATCTATCGACTTTATCCGCCATTCAATGTCTTTTCTCGGTAGCAGCTATGATTCTCTTTTGATAATGTCAATGGAAATTCAAACATCGGTGAATGCCAACCAAATCCAAATCAACCGATAACGGCATAAAATAAACTACAATGATATATATATATATATATATGTAGAAAGATACAAGACCCTAGTGTACTGTTATTCGTTGATCTCCTTAATGGGAACATGCAACGAAGCAACGTCGAGCAATTCTTGAATCCCTGCGAGTGTTTGACCAATTTCTATTTGTTCGATCAGGATAAAATTTCAAATCCATCGCAACCCATCTGACCGAACAGTAAAAAAAAACTTCAAAAGTTTTCATCGAGTTGTTAAAAACAACGCTCAATGCTTACCATATAATACTAAAAATCATAAAACGATTTATTTTTCAATCTCGAATAATTCGGTCGTTTCAATTCCGTTTCAATTTTTTTTTTCCGATTAGATCGAAGCTTTTTGGTGGCGAATGCTCAATCCGATACGTATCATATAATATTTTGTTCAGATGGTTTTTGCAAAATGACCGGTTTCACACGTGCAGAAGTTATGCAACGTTCCAGCACCACGGAATTCCTTCATGGACCAATGACATCTATACAGGCTGTTAATCTAATCAAAGAAGCACTATCTAATGGTTTTGAAAAACATTTCGAAATTTTATACTATCGAAAGAATGGTATTTTTCATTTGATTTGAAACTTCAAACTTCACTTTCGATTCCAAAATAAACAAATATTTCTGTTTAATTTTTCTTTTTTGATTCTTTTTGTCGGTGACAGGACAAACGTTTTTGTGTTCAGAGGTCATTGCTCCGATTCGATCGGAAGTGGATGATATATCATTGTTCATAATTAATTTTGAAGACTTAACAAATCCAACACCAGCTGAACAAACTCTTGCGCCCAGATTGAGCAAATGTAAGAAACCAGTTGTCTTAATTATATTCATTATTCATTTATTATTTCATTAGAAAAATCTTCAACTGAAAACCGAAATCTTGAATTTCAGTCGATAGAGCTCGAGCTAGTTTTAAAACGAAATTCGGTAGTATGGGTTTAAGAGATCGTGGCCTACGTTTAGCTGGCTATTTAACACCACCGTCAGATTTAGCACATGATGATGAGGCTGAAAGGTAATTCCATTTGAGAATCAAAATTTGAAAAATCAAAGAAAAAAATCCATCGAATTCAATGAAATTAAATTGTCTAATATGGCGAAAAAATATTGATCGGATTCAATTTAGCCGGATGGTACCGACATTAGAGAAAATTGAATCGGGCAAAGTGTGGTCACCATCAACATTAATGCCTCCAACAACAACAACACCAACAAATGTGATGAGATCAGCGGAACAAGAACGATTACGAGACTCGTTACGATTGGATGATCTGAAAGTTGCAACACCTAAGGTAAGCCAAACGCTGCATTTTTAATTCTATCGATCATTTTATTATCAATATTTTCAATTTTCAATTTTTCCATATACAGAAAACACCATTGGCTGTGAACAAAAAATCAGAATTTTCGCAAACAAAAAGTCTTGATTTCGATGCACAATCCAAACGTAAGTTATTCAAATTTATTAAATTAATAAAATGAACAATTTTTCATATTATAATCCACCAAACACAAATTATAGTTCCACTCATCATCAAATCCCCTTGCAATTTTATGGCTATCAAATTGCTTTTGATCCATTTTTTTTTTTTTGAAAATAATAAACAAACAAAATAAATAAATAAAGCATTCAAAAAAAGTTCCAAATGGAAAAGCTTTATTCTCCATTGTTTACTAGCTCGGTGTATGTCCATGATATGCTTAGAATTAAAAAACGAAACGCAAATTTGATAAAGCTTAGTCAAGTATCGAACCCTAGTTGAAATGCGACCGCACCATTGCTATCCATTGTCAAACATTTTATCAATCAATGGTGCGAATCAAAAGCGTTCGCTTCATTCTCAATGGGATATCCAATATACAGGATATAACGTTCACACAAAAAGCTTTAAATCGATTTCCTTACATTTCCCTTGAATGCATCAGTGCATTTGATTCCGTCTTTTTCTTTTCGTTTTTTTTTTTTTTAAAAACTTTGTATTTTCTGTTTCCATATTTTTTGATGTTCGAGAGATATGTGCTTTAAATGTGTTTCTTTATCAATGTGTGCTAATGTTGTTAGTAATCGTTGATCGTTATCCGTACTTCCGAATATTTTCAAAGTCAAATTTACAACCGAATACCCGATGTTGTTACAGTTTATTTTTCCTTTTCTGCATTTTGTCGACAGTTGTGACATTTGAATTTTGCATTTTTTTTATCGATTGTTATTCGTTATATTTTCCGCACTTAGAAAAGTGCTCGCTATTATATGTTGGAATCCTTTTCGGTTAAATTCAGTTTTTATTCTATAATTATTTTTGATTGAATCAAAAAAGGTCATTGTTTTATTTATATAGAGGTCACGAGCAATGAACACGATTAACCAAATGCAAATGACCCTTGACTTTTCAACGGCAATTACACGTGACTAGCATAGATATTCTAAAAGAATAACTTTAATGATAATAGTTGCCTTGCTGTATTTTATTGTTCACACACAAAGGCCAACTCACATCCGAATGTCAAAGAAATCTTTTGATTTTTGCATGATCTTTTTCCGTCCGTTGAGAAACACATAATAACAATAATCGAAAAACAAAAACAAAAACAAAACAACTTTTAAGTGAATGAATGTGGAAATGTCGAGAAGATGATAACGCACGTGTTCCTATTCTTATTTTCTTTTTTTTTTCAAAATTAAAACTGAAAGAACAGAGCTGTGCACCATACTAGAAACTAGGAACTGTTTTAATATTTAAGTGAATTCAAAAAATGAGGGATAAAATGCGCACAAATTATTCAGTGGTGAACAGAAAAAAAGAACGGAAAATCCCAAATTTTTTTTCTATATTTTGTTTGAAAAAATGGTTTTTCCTTTGGAACGACATATACACACACACACACACTTATTAACACCAAACACGAATACAAAACAGAATGAACGAAAGTAAAATTGCTACTTATACTAATAAAATAGCTAGCATCAAAGCATATGCGACAACAATAAAGAGAAAATGTCCCATTATGTTCCCACTTAAATAATTATTTTGTAAAAAAAAAAAAAGAATTCGTTGAAATGTTCTTTTTATCGTTTTGGGAGAAGGACATAGTGGAATAAATCAGGAAGAATAAGAGCCCTTAAGACAGAACAAAATAAAAGTAAAAAAAGCCGATAGAAATAAAGGGTTGTGATGTGTTTGCATCTGAAATGTGAAAATTACTATTTCGTTTTTCTCTGAAATTTGTTTTCTTTCTTTTTGACATATAATTTTTCGATTACGTGATTTTTGGCTGAATTATGTGGGCTGCAGCTTTGATTTTATTATTTAATTATTCCAATTATATGATAAGCTGGACCGTCGAAGCCAAAATTATTACTTTTCTATTTTTTTAACTCTGTATGTATTCATTTTTAAATTAAATGCCCCGTTTTGTATGTCTGCTTTGATCGAATGTGTTTTTTCTGGAATTTTTTGCCCTGGAATGGATCTCATATTTGCAATTCAATCGAATAAAATTCATCATGTCATCGAGACTGTATTCAGTCTGAACTCAACAAAAAAAGAAAATCAATAAATTAATGCGATTTGTGGATGAACATCGCAAAAAAATATTATCCAAGACAAATCGAAACATCGCAAAGAAAGAATAAAATGGAAACTGATTGGCAATCAATTCATATGAAAGACATGCATAACAAACATAACATTATACACATACAAACAAATATATCCTTCAAAAACTTATTCAAAATGAATTGAAGCTTTCATTCATACAAATTTTCCCTGCCTAATACCTTTGCATCTGGTCGAAATTAATTAAAATTAAAACGAAAAAAAAAACCCCAATCCAAACGAATCAAAACAGTCAATTCCGACGAGGATCTGGCACTAATTGAATCTTTAGCAAATGATCGAAATGAAATCGACACGAATATTGTGCGAACCACAACTGTACCAACAATTACAACGACCACAACACAAGCGGCAACAGCATCTAAATCGAAAAACTGTCGAGCCTTGATTCAAAAACGTGCCCATACACTCGACGATTATATGGAAGGTAAAGCAATTTTAACCAAACATACACACACACACACAAAAAGAAATCCAAACAAGTATCAGATGAAAAACAAAACAAATTTATTTCAATTATATCATTCTCATAATTTTCCATGATCGAAATGAATAAAACCTTCTATTTCTCTGTCTCTGTATTGATCAATTATTATCATTATTATTCTGTTTGTGTATATTGGCCCATTCATATGTGTATGATTCAAATTATAAATATTGCTATTACATGGATTTTTTTTTTTTTTGTTTAATTGTCCAATCAAATGCATTGGCCTCACCTTAATCCTTCCCCGTCGATATCTCATCATTTTAAGTCAAGGAAAAGTAGGGCAAAATTTTAGGAAAATTGAAGCTAACAACTCATTCTATCCATTTTCAGTATATTTTAGTGTATGTGTAGTGTTTTTGACCATATTGAACATTGAATTTGCATGCATTGTTCGACCTTTTTCATTTTCATGGAAAAAAATTTTTGTCATTTATTTAATGGTTGATGTTCACGGTTCATGGGTTGCATTCTGAATGAAATCAAGTGAAATTTGAATAAAAAGCAAAAGCATTTTTAATGTGCACCATCCATATCCATGTGCAATGTGCAACAGCAACAGGTTTCATCGCTGAAAAAAAATAAAAAATAAAATAAAAGGAGCAGGAGAGAATACAGAAGCATCCACGTAATTTTTTTCTCCATAAATTGAACATTGAACATAAATCGCAATCCATTCAAATTCATTTTTTATGTTGAACGTAGAACAAAAATTGCTTATGACTCATCGACTGCCAATTGGTCCATATTTTTTCTTGCTCGTTAAATGAAATTTAATTCAAAACACAGTCGCTTTTTTCCTGGTGGCAATAAATTGCATGGGCAAATAAGATTTCCGCTTTTGAAAAAGAATACTTTTTTTCTTGTTCTTTCACATTCAATATTCAAGCATATTTCCATTCAACGCAAAATACAGCAAATTTTTGATCGAAACGATTTTTTTTTTCTTTTTTTTTTTAAATTCCAATTTGATTTGAATGGAACAAGAACATTTTATGGTTCGTTATGTAATGTGTTATTTGATATTCAATTGTATTTTATTATTGTTGTCAGATATAAATTTTACTTCATTCTCAATTGGATGTTGTGTGTTAAAATGTGTGTGATATATGTTCGGTTTGTTGATAGAATGCGCATAAATTATTCTGGCTAAATAATAGATATTAAAAAATAATCCCAAATAAGTAAATAGAATTAATTGTGGACATAGAATTTTGTTTATATTTGCAAATGGATCGAAAAAGCCATCACCATTTCGCGAAAATGAGCCATTTGGTTTTTCCATCTGATAACAATTGGATATATTCAATAATCAACTCATGCGAAAAGTTGGCCAAACCAAACGTGGCCGTTTTTCTTTAATTTGTACATTGTGATTGATATTTGTGATGCATGAAAAATTACATCAAACACCAAACGTACGGCTGCGGCTATGTGTTTACAGTGTGTATTCACTCAATTCCCGGTCAATTTGGTCATGTTCGATGAATATATGGTGCCATCGCATATGTACATACATTTTTGCCTCTTTTACTTCCATCGAATATATCTACAATATTATTGAATTCTATTTCGTGTAACCTGAAACCTGAATGATATCATAATTTTCATTTATGCTTATGTATTCATCAGTTGCATGTTTTATACTTGTTTGAATACAATATAAATTTCAATTTTAATATGAAATATGGAAAGCTTTTCACTCATAAACAATATGCATACATATTTTTTTGCCTTCCTTAAAATCGATCCGAAAAATTTCTCAATTTCGTTAAACAGCAAAATGAAAAACAAAGAAAAAACAATTTCGAATCGGAAATAAGCTCCATAAACAAATATTATGATTATTCTGTTAATTTCCCCATTGTTTCATTGTTTATCGTTACACATTCGTCCGAGCTGCGTTCACATTATTCTATACAGCACCATAATTTTATTTTATTTTCACCTGAGCATTTAATTAAACAAAACAGCAAAAAAAGATAGATCCGTTCACTGACGAGATTTAATCTTTGTTTTGTTCTTTCGAGACCGTTTGTTGACCATCGGTAGCCGTCTGGAAATTCATTAATCGAGACCCAGAGGTGGACTTAACGGAATCTATATAATAATGAATTATTTTCAGTGTGCAACAAGTTATTATATTATATTCATGCAACAATGCCCACCTTTGACCTCAAACGAAAATGAATACGTATAAATTCCGACAGAGTTCAAATTTGGTCTCGAAATTCTCATCGTATCACAAATGAACGGAATTTAATCATTCCAATTATTATTATTTCTCTTATTTGTTCCTAAAACGATTTCTTTCGTTCGTGGAATTTCATTGTAATAATTTTGATTTTTATTTTTACGTCTGTTTTTTTTTCTTCAAATTAATTTGCATGGTTTGCTGCCCATCAAAATTTCTGACATTTCGATGAACAAACAATGAATGACCAAATTAGGTAAACCGGGTCATGTAGCACGACAATACTTTCCATATGTATCATCTGAAAGTGATTTACAACGATACAAAACGATATCATTCCGACAAAATTCAACGAATGTTAGTAGTGACCAACATGGCAGCTCATCAATATCAAATGTGCCTTCAGACTTTAGATCGGATCGAGTTAAAGTAAGTTTTAAATTTGATTCTCTCTTTTTTTTCGAAATCTAAATTTCTCTATCTTGTGTGTACGGTCAAGTATAATGACAATATTTTTATATAAAAAAAATCTTTTTCAATAATGAATCATTCATCATTAAATTCTTGTTGTGACTAAATTAGGATAATGGATCGGGAAAATTCTTTCAAGGAACACGTCACACACCGAAAATGGGTGAAAAAGTAGCTCAGGTAAGCAATTCGTTATTTTTCTGGTTTGCAAAAACTTTATATTCATTGTTGTTTGAAACCGTTCGAAAATATCAGACGCAAATGAATTCGATAACGAAATAAAGATTTTCAGATTTTGATATGGTATTGAGATATGTCAAAGGTCCGGGCTCCGGCTTCGGCTCCAGTCCTACTAAATATTTCTCTCCAAACAAATAAAATTAATGAAAACATTGAAATCCAACTTAAATTCTATTTCGAATGGGTGTATGCAATATACTGAATAGCACTGTTTGTGTGGGCGTATGAGTTAGGTGTGGCTGCAAAGTGTTCGGTTGAATATAAACCTACAAAAACTATAATAATTTTCCTTTGCATAAAAATGCAATTTAAATAATGAATATAATTATCCTGGACCAATGAGACCAAGAAAAACAACAAAACGCAAAATGAAATGAGCCTCGATCGTGCTCAGAATCATGAAAAATGACGAAACATTATCGACGATATTAAACGAAAACATCAAACAAAATAAAAACGACCTCCAGTGATTCATATCTCTCAGCTGTTCAAGTTGAAAAATTGCCGAACAAATACGGACCAGATTGGAAACAAAACGTTAAAACATACAAATTGAATGCGTGTTGATTCCATTAACACTTTTACTGTTTGTTCGGGAGGTTTCTTCGTTGCCAAGTAAAACTTATCCGTATGAAAAATTAAAATGATTTCACTTGGCCGTTTTTAGGTTCATTCGATTCGTAAGAATTTACCGTGTACGCGTATTGCAATGCACCGAAAAGTTCATCGGATATCCTAAATTAATATGCCAAAAGCAAAGATTAAGTTGTTTGTTCAAGAAATTTAAAGTTCAGTGAGGAAGATCCGTTTGCAAATTAGTTTTGTCGTTATAAAATCCCGTTGTTTCATGTTCATTGAGAATTCCAATTCGTTTCATTTGTCTAGTTTTAAAAGAAAAAAATAATTATCACGTCAAAATAATGTGCTGATGAATAATTTTCCAAATACAATTTAACTTCTACTGATTCAGTGGCAATGATTGATGGTTGGGTTGAGTCAATGCCTTTCTTTGTTGCATACGAAAGGAATTTCGAACGGATTGTTCGTCTTACCTCAACATTCTGTGAAAGAAAAATTGAAACAAACGACATGTTGCGTTCAACATGCCACCAAAATTTTTTGCTGCTTTTCCATTGTGTATATGCGGGAACATTGAATGTTCAGATGGTTTCTCACAATGTTCCCGCATATTCACACGTCCTTCTTTTCCCCCAAAGTAATGAAATGAGACCTATACCGAATATGACTCAAGTTAACATTCACAATACGGATTTAAATTTTTTTGGCGTGCCATGCCAAATCATCCATTGTTAATACAGTTAGTGAATGCATGTCACAATGCTTATTTAATTCATTGGGTATTTTTTTTTTCTTGATTTGCATAATCGGTTTCCTTGCTTCAACAGAATATTAATTGCTGCTGTTATTAACGACTCAAACATGAATTCATAATTCATCACACAAAAATTGCATTGCATTTAAATCGGAGATTTTCTGTTCAGCAAACCGTAATAATTATCGCTTTTTTATTTTCCCGTAACTGAAAAAAGCTTTTTCTTCGGAATTTCGCATGCAAAAATTCAATTCATAATAATTACCCAGAAATATTTCTCTTTTTTCGCTGGAAATCGTATGTAATGCATGAAAATATGTCATTCAATGGAAAATACGATACGAATGCAATCGATATTTTAATACTTCGATTTTGTTTGAAATGAATTGTCGACTCAATTTTAAGTGAACAATATGTCAAAAAGATGTAGAATAAATAATTTATTGAGATGGATTCGATCAAACAGTTATTATTTATTTAATTGGCGTCGGTATGACCGTACATCGGTTTTTTTTTCCATATTTCATCATTTTAATTTAAATGTAATGACACTAGGCCAGTGAGTTTTAGGCCAAGCTCTATGTTTACTTAAAAAACTTTCTATCGTTCTTTTTCGTCTTTTTTTGCGAGAACGAAAGATGTTGTAACGGCCATTCACTTAATGAAAATCGAATCAATTAACTGTCAATGCGATTTACAATGTTCAATGTTCAATGTCAATAGGCGCTGTCGAAAATTTAACAGAATTTGTGCAAAATGACAACGAAATGTCGATCTATGAAATGTGGTTATTTCTTTCTACAAACAAATGCTTCTAAGTTCCGTATATACCGTGTATCATGTACCTGTTCAATTAAAACGGGTGACATTTTAATTAAGCAATAATGAATCCTTGCGCACATTTCATTCATTACAACTTATAATCACATAAAAGAAGATAAATAGCAATATTGTGCCTGTTATTTTTTGTGTCTTTTACTATTGCCGACTTATTTGAGTGTTTGGTTATATGTGATGGAAACAGTTCAATAATAATTGATAACGATACTGGAAAATGGAAAACTTGAATATTGTTGGCTAAAGTATGATGTGTTTATGTACAATACACAGTGCCAACATTTTGAAATCGATTTGAGCACATTTTATTTACGAGCTTTTCTAGTGAATGCTTGGTTACAAGCATGAGAATAGTATATTGACGCCAGCCACACACAATAAATTGCAAAAACCACAAATATAGTTTTAAATGTAAGATATGATTTGTGTTACTTTGAGCAATCCGAAACAAAGAGAAAACTGAACGAAACTTGAATGAAATGAAAACAAAAAGTGTTTTCAAAACGAACAATTTATTTGGTTTGCCCAGCAAAGAGTTTCGGAAATGGTTGGCCGCACCATCGAAATTGAAATCAATTGACTGGCAAAATGTATAATGTATATCGTACATGATACTAAAAGTGTTTGTTACGGTCGGTTATTATGGAATGAATCATTCAAAACAATTTTGGTTTCATGTTAGTGCAATTGAGAGGCATATGAAAAAGAGTCTAAGTAAAAAGTTTTAACGAAAAAATTTCTAAGTTCTGACTACATATTCTTAGTATGAAATTTGCTTAATCGAACGTTTGTTGTTAGGTTTCAGTTTTTGTACGCAAATCATACGAAAACTAACCAAATGTCATTTTTATGTTAGTGTGGGTTTTAAAATTTGTAAAAAAAAACCGTTTATTTAATTGATTCAACTATTTTTATTATTATTACACGAGTCTCACTGTTTGAGACGAAACCAAAGGAATTTTGTGCGAAAGAATTTCTCTCTTCTCCTTTTTATGACAGAGATCATGTAAATTCATCAGCGCAGAAACTCTGTCAACTTTCTGTGCTGTGTGTATCCAAGGAAATACCAGAAATCAGGGTGGACGTTCAAAGAACGAAAAGGAAGATAAAAATACAAATTCGAATCAAAACTAAAACTGAAACTGAAGAATTTTTCTCTATGGTTTTTGGTTTTTCACATTTTATATGGTTCATTCGTCATTCGCTTTTCCATTTCTCACTTACTTTTGTTATTCATTTGATTTGACGCACATATACCAATTTGGTATAATCCATATATGTATAGATGTGTGTGGAGTGTCGAGTGAATATGTCGCTCCCATCAGTTTTGTCTCTGAAATTTTATTTGAAGCGAATATAAAAAAAAGATATATGTAGAGCTGTCGAAAACGAGAATTTGAAGATTGAAAAACCAAGGAGACGAAAAAGAAGAATGAGAATAGGACACCCAATTCACAGCCAAAGTATTTGGTTAGATAGATGGCTGCACGTCCAATAGTTTACAATGAAAGTTAAAATATCAATTCTCTTGCCTTCAATTTTGCCCGAAATGCGAGGCATTTTGTACCGATAAACGACATCGGCCAAATTACGATTTACGTTAAAAGTAGCCATTTTGAATTGTTTATTTGATTGTTGCCTTTTTATGCAATTGAATAAAAGACGGAACATCAAATTGATTAAATTTTTCACATATAATATATTTGATATAGTAAAATTTGATAGTAATTTTATCTTTTATTTGGTACAACGGTCAGATTCATTGGGTTCGGTTTAATAACAAGTGCATCTTCATACATTGGTGGTGGGCAACTTAAGTCATCACAAACATCCATTGGTTCCAATTGCATGTCATGATTTGTATACATATGAGACGAAGTTGTCAAACTGAAAATCGGTGGTGGATCGTCATCCGATTTGTTGCCTCTTCCACCTAAAAGAATTTAAAAAAAACAAAACAAAAATTAATCAACGTTCACGTGGACAAAAATGGGATAGAAAATGTCTAGAAATCATTACAGCAAGTTCGTTGTGATATATTTTGGCTTTCGGGTGTAGGTAAAGGTCGTTCTTGATCTATCACCATTTTTTGCCCCGAAAAACAACAATAACACTGAAAAATGAAGTTATTGTAATTTATGAAATTAATTGTTACGATCACCAGTAATTCAACACACTACATACCACTATAAGCATTCCAATAATCATAAATATCAAAAAAATCACCGATTCCATAACAAATTCCATTTTCTTCAAATGTTTATTGATGTCAATCACATAATTTTTCTAAACCAAACATTTCGTTCATCGCACTTTACAGTCAAATTATTATTATCAGATTGGATTGAGTGTCAATAAAATTTCTTCTTTTGGAAAAATAATCCAATTACTCGAAAATGATATAAAATTTTTAATTAACTAAAAATAGTCAGATAATTCACACGATCATTGGTACAAACCAATATTGGCAACGAATGTAGCCGTTGTGTTCTATGTTCTATGAGATCAATTACGAAGTGCGATTTATTTTTTCATATTGTTTTCTTTTTTTTTTTTGATGGCGCGCCAAATTAATAATAATAACAAAAGCAATGATATGATATTGATTTGAGCGGTTATCAGTTAATCATTCGCATTTCATCATTATTTTCGTTGTTGATTCTTGTCATTTATTGAATTCGAAATTATATTACCGAAAGAGTGACGTTATATTTACCATTTTTTATGACAAACGTGTTCGGCACTGATAAAACATTTTTATCGTCTATGTATAATTTGGCTAATTTGGAAAAAAACGATTACGATCGGAGTCGCAATCGATGACAAATTCTAAAAATAGAAATGATACAAAAAAAAATATTCTTTAGGGCTCTTTATCAGACAATGGACAGACATGGAAACAGATTTTCTTTAATTTTAAATCTACGAATGGAAAAACAAATTTGGATTTGTGCGTGCGACAGACAGATACAAAATACGTTTTTTTTGCGTTTGATTTATCAACTTGTGGCTGGCGATTATACGATAAGATAAACTGACTTAACTGCAACCACCATATATACATTATACATACATTGTAAATGAAACTGCGTTTCAATACGTATTTTATATATTCATTTCTCATCGAAAAAATTACCGACTGATCGAGTGTTGTTGATGTGTCAAAGTCAGCTCATTTGGTTGTTTGGCGGAGTCTGAAATGCATACAAAGCTTTTGTATGGGTGATTGCCATAATTATCTAATCAAAAACTGATTAATATTGAACGAATAAATAATGTATATTTTCTCATTCACTCGCCTTTCGGCGAGTTATTATTTTGATAAAAACACAAATTTACCAACTGAGGTGACTGATGAATCGGTTGCTAGATAGTCACACCGATCGGTAGACTTCCAAAAAATATGATTAAAACTAGACGGCCGTTGTCATTTTATCTGTTTCGATGCCTTGTAAAAAAATAACTATGGAACAGCAATTAAATGAATTCTTAAATTCGAAAAACATTTTGGAAAGTGTTGGGATGATGAGACTACTCATCTCTTTTTGTGCATTTCGAATAAATAATTAATTAAATGTCAAGAGTTTCTTATTGCGAGAGAGACCACAATAAATGCTTACGGAAAGTATTCACAACTTCAACAAGGTGTTCTTTCATCCAACGGTCCAATATATTTTCAATGATTCAAACCCATAAGCGTCCGAATTCGTTTCATGATTAATATATAGAAGATAGCCAATCATTGAGTCTGTGGAATTGATTCCTCTTTCAGGTCAAGCTTTGATTCACCCAATAATATCCAAAGTATTTACACTGTCGGATAATTAGAATCGTTCGGATCATCATTTAAATATAAAACGATTTGAAGACAGAATTGATTCGATTCCATTTCATTCTATTTTTCAATGTGTTCGGTGTGTCTTATTTGACAATGACAATCATTAAAACTGTCATTGTGAACAAAAGTGAGCTGTACGACCAAATTTTCATCTTGAAAATACTAGAGTCATGAGCCACGATTCATGATGATTGTTCAATACTTTTCGTTCCGTGTTCACATTGCTTTGTTAACGCTGTGCAAATAATAAATACTACGAAAAAGTAATTCATTTAAAATGACTTTGCGTACTACTTTCGTCTGTCGTTGCAATTGTAAGATTTACAAAACTTTGACTTCCGTTTTGTTTTCTCTGTCTCTCTCTATCTATCTCTCTCTCTCTCTCTTTTTCTGTTTTCCCATTACATTTACCGTCTGTGTCTACATGGAGTCTGGAAAAAAGTGGAATGCATATTTGATTGCGATGCCGATGCCGATGTCGATAGCGATGAGCATAGGAATTTATATTAAACGTGTGGTTGAAATGAATGAGTTTCATTAGACAAAATGCTTAACATTCAATTGGATAAATGTTTCCAGTTTTTTCTTCCGTTCGCATTGGTTTTGTGTTCAGTTTTCCAGACTCCAAAATTCTAGCACGAACTTCTAATCATCAAAAAAGTTTTGAACTATTTTTCCTTCAAATGGTGATCGTCGATTGCATAAACGATTGATAGTACGCTGACTGTATTTGCATTCAAACTAAATTTGAATAATTTGTTCCCGTTGTAGACCTCAAGTCTGGTTGCTTTTGAATGTTTTGCTTCCGAATAATTTTGCAAACAGCATCTCCCAAATGATTGATGTTACGATGCTTTCGTTTCATTTCAGTTCGCCAGTCAGTTTGTTCATTTTGTTGGTTGCCTGAAAAACATGACAAGCACAATTGTTATTGATGTATGAAATGTGTTCAATGTTCGTTCAATATTTGAATGATGGATATAAATTTTGAAAATTCGATATCGGGACATGAAAAGAAATTGTCCGTTATTATTATTTGATCCAAGCGAATCGACATTCGAAATTGCTTGAATTTCAAACATGATATTTTGTTTTTCATTTCATTGAAGGCATTCAATTCGTTTTTCTCATGAGAAAAACGATTCAATATTAAAAGTATCTCTTAAATGTCCTGGCACATATTCGGACAGTTGTGCTTTGAAATGTCTCATGTTAGTTTTCTTTCGCCTACACATCCAATGAAGATGTTCTTTATCTATTCAAAAGAATCGTTTGTCAGACTATGTGAGAAGCGTCATGGATAATAATACATATTCATCGGTCAGCAACGTGATCATTATAAATTTCAGTAATAGAGATGTAGATAATTTTTTAAAAGAATAAAATGCCAAGGATAAAAAACATCGTCAAAAATGATTAGTCATTAGACCGCGGCCCGATGGTATCTAGATGCCAGTTGGCCAGCCACTCAGTGTTCAATGAATCGTTCACTGTGCACAGCATAATTATATTACGAGCTAATTTAAATATATACAGCGCGCTTAATACTTATTTGCTAGACCGCAATTTACAAATAAATGACTGAATTAGACAAGTTGTCGAGGAGATGTTAAGTCATCCACGTATTCAGAATGATTTTCCATTGGACCAAAAATGGAACTAACAAAGGAAATGACAGAGGAAAAAATAAAGAACTAAATAACGTTAGAAAATGAAGATGAAAAGATGAAATCAACATAAACAGACGATCCAACTGGTTATCAATGGATTGTTTCGGATGAATACACCATACAAAAATATCGAATGAACACTGAACACCCACTCATTTTACAGACTTAATCATTTACACATATACATCTACGATAAACGATATCCTGAACACTGAACACAAACATGCAAACCAATTCACATGGCAGTTTTCATGTCGGTTTTCAAATGCGTTCAAGTGCTATTCATTTTTGAATATGAATTGTGTGCGTGTTGCGATACTATATGTGAATTTTCCATTTTGCATGGCATTGGTACATATAGTCGGTGTGTTGATGGCTCGAGGGAATAAATGTCGTTTGTCCTAGAATATATATATATATATATATATATATGTGAGTGTGTGTTTGTGTATCTTTGTAAAATTTGTTTGTAAGCAAAAAGTGCCGAACATCATGTGCATCCAATACAATGAAATTTCTACTATACAAGCATAAAAGCATTCACTTTTATTTGTATGGCGCAATACATTGAAAATGTGAAAATCTCTGTTCTCCTCATCCGTCCATTTGCCCAGAAGGAAACTCAGTCATATCGATTGTATGGGAATTTTTCTATTTTTTTTTTTTTACTGATAGCGCACACGGACAGCTCTCTACCATGTGAACTTATCGCTTACTTCGTCTGTTTTTTGTTTAAATTTTTCTTTTTTGCTTGCTTTGACTTTGTACGTATTTGTTTTGTGTACATTTCCAAAACATCATCAACTATAAATGCCGTCAACATTGTGCTGCTATCGTTCCATGGGCTTTGGTTCATGGCTATTTCTTTTTGTGCTTATCGCTGTTCATTGGTACAGTCATAGTTGTGGTTGTGTAAAGCCCGTTTGTTATACATATATAATACGATGATATTTTATCGGTACCGACTACATATTACATACAATTCATTGTGAACGAGTCTTTTTTTTTTTTTTTATAACTATTTTCATTCGGTGTTCGTCTTTTAACATGAGTCTTTCAATCATGGTAGATGGACTTTTTGGTAAGCGACTTTGAATCAGTGTAAATACACATTTGTTCGGAAACGGTGGCGCGTCTTTGACAAAAACAAATTGTTTCTTTTGAATTGGATTCTTGGATTGAATTTGAAAATCCAAAAAAAAA
>GL501539.1:448361-467622 GCA_000149185.1 Mayetiola destructor | reverse complement strand
GAGAGAGAGAGAGAAAAAAAGAAGACTTTTCGAAGTACGTGCATCGCGTTTTTGTTTATAACATAAACTTTAATAACTACCGTTAATATGCTCCGATGTCAATGAATATATTTGAAATAGATTTGGGGTGGCTCATATTACTTATACTTCCTTTACCATTTTTAACTTTGAACAAATAATAATTCATTTCATGTTTTGGTTTGTTTTTTTTCCCTTCGTCAATCGTTTCCTAAACTGTGGTAGTCGTAGCCATTTGACATGAGAGTGATTTGTTTTTTTTCTTCTCTACTTTTCTTCATCAAAATGGTGAATTGGTTGTGTTTGTGTTGTTTCATGATTTCGTGTCATTTGCCAACAAAGCCATGAATGAGAAAAACGATTGAAACGAGAAATTGAGAGTTATACATGTAAAATGTATAATGTATACATATGTACATATATATATAATAATAATATTAAATATGGCGGGGTTTTATTTGATTGGGGTTTTAACTGGAAGCTTTCTAAAAACCATTTCAATTTGAATTTTGAATATAGATGGAAATGTACTACTCCTGTATATCGGTTCGCATAGGTGCGAAAATATCCAAATCATAAGCTAAAAATTGAGAGTCATTGTATCGTTTCAATGCCTTCCCTAGAATTAAAATAGCTTTGGATTTGATTATCAAGCAAATACATGTTTTCGAAAAAAATAATAATAATATATTGTAACGAATTTCCCAAATGAATGAAGAAATAGAAAATAAGCAAATGATATATGTATATGTTCTATTGGAATTGAATGAATGTATTTCGATGCACGATATTCGTGCTTTATGCAGACGAAATGCGATTCCATTTAAATTTGAAAAAAAATAAAATTGAATGGGAAAAGAGTTGCACATTGCCACACATAAAACTATTCATTATTTCCATAACGTTTGTACACAGAACAGCCATCAAGTGGTTTTGTTAATGCAATCTCACACGAAAATACTATTTATTATTTTTCATATTTCGTTTTTGATATCCATTCATTTTACTTTTCTGCCATCCACAATGGTGGAACAAGTATTGGTTTTGGGTGTTGTTGCCGTTGTTGTTAATTTTTCCAATAACTCCCGTCAAGTCGACTACACATCAATACAAACTCTTTCGTTGTGTAGAGGGAGTTCTTAGAATGATTCCTATTGATTTTATTCCAAAAGTCCTCCAAAAAAAAAACATCATTCAATTCAGAAACTATGAAAAAACTATAAAAACAGTGCGGAAAAGTATGTTTTATTAAAACCATTTATTTTGTTCTTATTTCTCTAATGCTGCTCAGTTGAATAAAACAACGACACTTACGATTTAAAATAATATCGAGAGAGTCCATTGACTTTTTGCTGTTATAAAAGCAAACAAAGCTCAACAGATCTATCGGGGTCATTAATAATCTCAAAAGTTGAAGAAAAAAAAACGCCGGAGAAAAGCTGTAAGATCGTAAGAGGATTCCACTAAATGACGAACACATCGTAGCACTCAATGTTGCGCTTTCGTTTCGTTTTCTTCTATTTTCCACTTATTATTATTAGCTGAGTCTTAACCCATTCTTCGTCGAACACGTGTTACACGTTTCCTCATTTTTTTTTGTTTTTGTTTTTCGTGTACGTGTACTAGGTTAACTATTGTCTTTTACAAGCCACATTCCAATCATCAAAACATCCTTATTCACAACAATAGTAAACATTGAAGTGCATTGTAATTGAAACATTGAGCTTTCTTTTTTTTTTTACATAACGTTCAATTGTTTCACATGATGAAACTTTTCATTCCGGCAATCTATTATATCTGAATATGTATATTTATGAGAAAAACAATTCACATTGGTTCCTACTTTGTATGCAACATTCAATTCTTTGAATTATGACAAAATGAATGAACAAAAAAATTTATTATCAGGACGAACGACGGTTGTGTTGAATAAACGGAAATATTAGTGGGTATTCTGAATGCATTACAGGCGACGTAAATCATATTCATAATTTCACTTGGCACGCATTTTATACTCGAGCTGTCCTTATTTATGTTCCCATATATTCCACAAAATGTTATTGATTCATGAATTTTAAATGATCCTGTTATTCAGGATGCGTTTGCCAGCGATGCGTGTGTCACTTTATTCGCATGCATGATAATATTTTTCTCAATAGAACCAATTTCAGTTCCAATCGATTGAAGAAATAAAAAAATAAAACTAAATTCTTAACCCTTGTGCCAATGTTTACCGTGTGTTTATTGATTTATGCTCAATCATATATTCTATATAGTATTTCGAAATATTATATCGTTGTGAATTGTGAAGGGGAAACATATTAGAAGACTATTCGTGAATTTAATACACAAATGAAACGAGAACGATCATCAATAAATCATTGAAAAATAATGCACGCATGGAAACGAAAATTCACATGTGGCCAACCTAATTTACAGTTCGCGGTACACAATTCCACAAATAAACATTTTAAGCAAACTCAAAGTGTTAATGCAGTTGATGTTCCTCTGTTTTACATCTTTTGAACATTTGTTTTGGATCATTTCAATGGATGTGATCCATCATACGATAAAAGATGATAGAATACTCCAATTGAAGCCTACAAATTCTATTCATTTGGTTCCACATTTTTTTTTTTTTTCAGAAATCTTTTAGTCAATAGCCGGCAAAATTCTTGCACTCAAAATTACTTTTCAAAATGAAAAGTTTGCGGTCATGGTTCGCAATGCTGTAAAAACTAATTTTGCAGGTTTTACATCTTTTCTTATTTTGCTCTCGGTTTTATTTCATTCGGGTATGTTTTAGGTTTTGGTTGTATTCTTTTTCGGTTTATAAAGCTTTTAGCTTTTTCCTTTTTTTAATATGTGAAGCTCATCAAAAATGAATTACACTGGAATGGCTCCATTTGAAAATAGCCAAAAAAAAATTATTTATTTGTAAAAACCACCACCATCGTTAAAATGAAAATGATGTAATACGGTACTAGTGAGAAGCCAGAGCCAGACTTAAGAGATTTCCACAAAAAGCAGCAATAACAATTGATAAACAGGACTTAAACATAAATAATAAAATTGCTTAGCAAAAACGACAAACTAGAAGAAGAGAAAAATTCAATTAAATTAGCTGCATTAAGCAAACGAAACAAAAAATTATAATTTTCTGACCCTATTTGCCTCCCTTTGAAATAATAATTCTTTTGCCGGAATAGATGTTTTGTTGTTATTTGCGCATTTAATTCGTTCGAATTTGCATTGTTGGGTTTGAAACTGTTGAAAAATATCGTATCGAACCAAACGCAGAATGAAGGAGAGTGCACCCGTGCGATTCCTACAAAAACTTTGGTGCCACAGTGTGTAGAGTGTTTGAGTCTATATTCCATACGCTTTATTATTTATTTTCTCTCCACATTTTTCGAACGATTGCCGCCTACCGCTTCACATCGCTTCAAATACAATACAATCGATGAAAGCTTCTAAATGGGAAAAATTGAATTGATTCATTCGAATAAGTTAACGTAAAATTGAACCGAACGGCAAAACTAAAGCAGGTCATTTGGTTATTATTATTCAAACCATTGGCCTATTTCCAGATTGTTGCTTTCAATTTGAATGAAACATGAATTTCAATCGAATAAGTTCGCCAAAAAATTCTATTTACATTCTTCGACTAGACAGAGTTTCAAAGGAATATTCAATAAATCCAACAATAATTCGCAATTCATAAATAAACCACAATAATCACGTTGAAATGAGCTACCTGCGAAGACAAACTAATGCAAACATCCTCGTCCATAATGGAGGAGGAAAAAAACATCAGCAACTATTATTATAATATTGTAAAATATATTCATCTACTATCGGCTGTTAACGGTTTATGTAAAATATGTTACGAAACAAGTGCTAGAGAAATATTACGAAATTCCATTGTCATTAAAATCAATTATTATTTTATCATTAGGACCTAGGATCTTTGGTGAGCTTAAGACAAAATCTTGACATTCAAGCTTGAATTGAACCGATGAAAATAAAATCATTCGAGTGGTAAATATTGACAAAATGACAACAATCATAACTTTATGTACATCGAAATAATTGACATAGTGAAACCAAAATAACCGTATAAAATTCAATTGACACAATCAACCATCCATTTTGTACGTAATTATAATGAAAATTGTGTAGTACAATGTGTCATATTGTGTATTGCTATAAATGTTAACCGAATCGTTATTGAATTTAAAGTGACCATTGAATAGCAGTGAAGTATATTTCATTTTCTTTTGCCAAACGAAAAATCGTAAGAAAAAAGAAGAAACATTTTCCAACTGAAACGAATCTTGTTTTCATCTGCTTGAAGTCGGGTGTTTATAATTCATAAGCAATTTATATGATTGGAATGGTGCTACCTCTTCATTGACATTAAAAAGTCCACGACATTAAAAACGTCCGGCGCACATAACCATATACCTTCAAACGCGAACATAAGCATAAAACTACCGCCGAAAGAGATTTAAAATGTCTGACGTAAATTTGCGTACAAATTCAAGTATTGAATTGTCAGATATTCGTAAATTGGACATTCTATTGACGCAATGTGAATCGAGTAGCTGTGAAAATATCTGTATTGATTGCTGTGCAAAATTGGGTAGTCTCGATGACGATGATATTGACGAAAATGGCAGTGGAATATCGGGTATGTTCAATATTTCCAAAATCCAAAAGAAAAAAAAACTACGAATTTTTCAATTTCCAACACACACACACACAAAAAAGCAAATGGATTTGCAACACCTCTAATCATAAATCCATCCTGTTGAGATTACCTAACCTAAATGCCTAAATCCATTTCTTCGCTTTTTCCTCCCATAAATAGTATGCACGGCTAGCGAACGAGACACCACTAAATCATTCCGTCAACAAATGATCAACACAAAAAATCTACGAACACCGGATCGAAAGGATGTGATAATAAGTAATGTGCCTGCAATAATATCGACAAGTGCCAGTCCAACCGATATTTTACCATTAAATGCAATAGCAAATAATATGCCATCGTTAATGTCAAAACGGCATGGCCGATTATTACAAAAATCCAGTGGTTACGAACAATATAGCATCGAAAATGATTCAAAATCATTTCAAGCATTTGAAAATGTTGCTGTGCAACATCCAAGTCAACAACTGCTACAACCGCAATTTTCTCATACAACAAGCGATGATCTAACATATTGCACTAAATGCGGCGGATTAACAACATTGGATAAGCGAAATTTTGCAAAAAAACGGCATTTTAGCTTGGCAATTACACGAACAGATACATCGCCAAAAAGTGATTCGGAACATATATTATCGAGTGGCGGTCGGAATAGTGAAAAATCATTTTGTCAACTATTGCATAGCAATCAGAATAATTGCAATAAGAAAAAATTGCTATCAACAGGACGACAAGCATGCGACCGATCTGATGATAATGGAAATCATACAAAAAACGATGGTAAAAATACGTTATCGAAAAAGGGTAGCCGACATCGCAGTGAATGTGGTACCAGTTGTACGAATCGTCAGTCAAAGGATAAATCGAATAAATCCAGTCAAAACAGTTTACGTACAGGCCACAAGAATGGCATCTTCCGTTTGGGCTCATCGGAACGTGATAGTAGCATGCATCGTTCAAAACGTGCATCACAACAATATGGACGAAAGTCATCGACACGCGGACCATTAAATTTACATGAGGAACAAGATGCTGAGACCCGAGAAATTTTACTTGGCTGCACATCGAATACATCGCACAGCAAATTTGATAAATTTCCGCATGAAATTAAAATTCCTGAGCCAGTTGAAGCGGTATGTTTATTCATCCCAAGTATAATATTATTATTTATGTTTTTTTTTTGGGTTTTCTTTTTCCCACCCAAAGAATATTTCCCCTTTTTCAATGTAAATTCAATTCGTCAACTGTCGATTGAAATTTGTTTCGTGTTCAGCATGATGATAATATTTTGCCAACCACTTGATGCAATTATTCACTGTATGTCGTCATTTTTGTCGACTCTTCTATGTTATTCAATTTTTCATTCGTATGAACTGTTAATGTATAACGATATTACGCAAATTGATTGGCCTAACGCGATCGATAAAGTGTCTCATTTTTCATATTTTCTTTGGCAAAATAATTTTTTGGCGATGTACATTTTTTTTTCTGTTGATGTCTTTTCGGTAAAAAAAAATTTATATAGGAAACAATTTTTCCGCGTCAACCATTCTCTTCACCAACGAAACTAAAGTGAAAAACGAACGACAGCAAATAAAACATTTAACATATGAGTGCAATGGGATCAAGGACATCAGACATTTACATTTAATATTCAATTGTATCATTTTAACTGAAAAAAGAGATTTAATTTCAATTTTACAGAGTATGAACCATGTGACCTTATTGAAATTCGAAATATTATTTGGTATATTTTTGTTGTTGTCGTTGCCATTCGAATGTCGATTTCTATTTGGTTTAAATACCGATTTCATATGGTTTGATATTCTGATCTGTGTGTTGGACATATTTTGAAACGTCTCTTGATTGATTTGATGTCAACATTTATTTTCAGCCCGAAGCTCAACATGTCCGAAACTCTACTATTTGCTTTTCGTATGTCAAATGCATTTTGAATGGCAAACAAATGTTTTTGTCGCAGCCCGTTCGAATAGTAGCCTACGCATTACACACTACACAAATTTTAATTCAAATTTTGTCCATCGAGATTGAAAGCACAAACAATCCCCGGATAAAGCGGACTTTTAATCAAATCTTTTTCACTTTTCGTAGACTCTAGTCACGTTATATTGTGCTCACAACATATTTCAACTGTTGAAATTCAACATCCTTTGTACAGCAATGGAATTCGGAAACGGAAAAAAAACACTGAAATTTCGCTGATAAACGAAGACCGAATTGTCGCAATCAAGACAGATGTCACATTGTGTATGCGTGCGATAAAAGAGAACTGATTATATTCAATGTTCACTATATTTATTTTTTATGCTATGTGTTGGATTAACGGACTGATATGTGTTTCTCTCTAATGAAGCCATTCAAATTGGACAAAAGTGTTGGGTCACAGTTAGAATATAGCCAGACATTCATTCAATAAAACTATTCAAGATAATCATTATTTTTATAATAATGTTATTGCTTTGGCATCGAATATATATTTCTGTCTCATTTTTTTTTCGTTCATTTTTTACGCTTCAAAAAGCATAAAATCAAACTTAAACAGCATGCTGCAAAAGAAATCCAATCACCAATCACTTCTTCCTTTTACATATGTGATTCGCTTCGTATGGTGGAATTTCGATTAATGCTTACGGCGCATAGTGCACAGTGTCGGAAGTACAACAAATGAATCTTTTCCATTGAATAACATTTTCATTGAAGTTGAGCATTGAGCATCCAAGTATCGAGCCAAACTACAGCCACTCCAATTTCAATGAATGTTCAAATTGTAAATCGGCTTTCTTATTGATGTACATTAGATAATTGTTTTGCTATTGAACTGTTCACTGTTCGATGAATTTATCAGGAGTCAACATTTATGTATTAAGCTTACCGTGATTCAATGCTATATATTCGATAGCTTTTGAATTGATTCAAATAAATTTTGTTACTGTTTACAATGTAAAGATTTATTTTAAATGTACTCAATATAGCTGATGGATGTGTCTTTCAAAATAGCAGCATAATGCGGATTTCGATTACTAAATAGCAAGTCATTCCATTTTATTTGAATGGATAAATTTCGTGGAAGATGAATCCTCAAAATGCACAACATTTATTTGACTTTTCCCATTAAAATTAATTACTTTTGATTTTTGAAAGCGACATCGGCAAATGTGTTTTTCTTATTTGTATAATTATTAAAATTCTTTCCATTTCTTTTTCGGTCGGAAAAAAAAATAAAATAATATTGACATCATTGGTCAATGTTTCATTTTTAACGTTCAATTCGTTTGAATTGGAATGAAGAGATGGAATATAGATCAATTTATCATTATTATTATTGTTGAATGATGCTTAATGTTCCCTTGATGTTCCCCACGCTTACATATCATTTCAATTCAAAAAAGAAGGTTTTTCTTATGGATCACAGTGTTTTTATTCCCTGTGTCGACCAATTGAACATTCATCATTTTATTATTATTATTATAGTTTTATATCGTGTTTAAACTGTACAATGTTCACGTAAATTTAAGTCAATCCACTTTGGATGATTGCCATCCAAACAAAATGAAAATCCCCATAAAATAAACGAAAATCTATACCATTTTCCAATTGATCTCAATGACCTGGTGAACAAATGTCCATTGAACGTAAAAGTTTTGTGTCCAACATATAAATGTCGAATCAAATTGAATATGGTCGCTGCTTAATTTGGAATATGTATGGATAAATGTCCAATATCCCAACGAATCCAATAAAATCGCCCACATAAATATTGTATTATTTATATTTCACGATATAAAATTATGACTCAGGGTGTGCAAGTGTGCAGTGTCCAGTAAGCAATGTATAACCTTTTTTTTCTGTCCTTTGCTATCAAACCATAAGTCACAATAATTGATTACACCATTTAATTTTCATTCATTCGGATTTGTTGCCATTTCGATGAAATTTGAAACCAAAACTGTTGTCAATCACTGCTGCAGCATAAACAACTATCAATTTTGATAATATTGTTTTAAAATTGAATACAAAATTGACTAAAATGGGTTCGATAAAGCACAATATGTTCACTGTTATGTGTTTGTTGAACGCCCGATAAATAATGTATGGTTACGATCAAATGAAGCGACAAAGCAGTTTATTCACTCAATCATGATGAATGACAGAAAGAAAAAGAACGAGATAAAATAAAAACGAATAAACAAAAATCTGCAGCGCACTACAAATTAAATATAATTCATGAACATGTCATTCAAATGATCTCGTGCTAAAACACATCAACAATATGTTTATGAAATGAAATGCAACGACAATCATATAACATTAATAATAATTGAACACTCTTCAATTTGGATATTTTGAAATTCTAATATTGTGACGATGCGATGGCAATCTCTAGATTTTGGTCTGTAAAAATTTGCAAACGGAACCTTTAAAACGGAACCATTAAATTTTCATCAAATATATCAATTTAGCAGGAGGCAATTTGTATATTGTATATGGTTACCAACGATCATTGTTGCCAAAACAGTGTGCCCAAACAAATGTTTAATGCGCACATGTTAATACAACACTATGAAATTATTTGCAGCCACAGCTTCTTAACGGCATTCAAACGATGAAAAAATTATCTAAAAAAAAAAAAATGCTTGAATAACTCACAATGTATAAATTGCCAATGGTTCAATGCCTAATGCACTGCATATAATATATAACTTATATCGTGTGCCCATCATTACGCTAGTTTGGTATGGTGTAAGGTGTAATGAGCCTTTTAGTGCAACCTGTTGTGTATACTCCCAGGCCAAATGAAAGCAGCAATAATAATAATAATAAATGAAACAAAATCTGAATTCCGGGTACATGTTAAATGTACAATGTACGAGTGTAAAATTGTACATAAGTGAACCATAAAATAGATTAATAAATTTTTTGGTTGTTAAATGCAGTCGAGTTGGAAAACATTCATCAAATGCAATTATTTTTGACATCGTTTATGAAATATTCATTTGAATTAAATGATTGGATGGTGGCTAATGGCCAATGGAAAATTGTTGGACTGCGATTGTGCTGCTTACGATATTTGATGAATTGGATACAATAACAATAACAATAACAATAATGATGAATGGCTTGGTTTTTTTCGCGGTATACAATGAATTTACAAGTTTTTACATTTTTTTTTCCAGCAACTTTGACTTTTTGATCATTTTATGAGATTTTTGCACATTGCAAAAGAAATATGCCTTTATTGGGAGGTGTGAAATGTTGGAGAGGTGTCAAGTGTCAAGAAGATCTGTTTCGGCCCGATTCAATTAGATTTCTGCAGAAAGTTTCTTGACACTCAATCGCATTTTTTTTTGTCATAATGTTAGGGTTAGTGGGTAAAAATTCGTGGATCGAGCCAAAATCTGTTGTTCAACATTATTGACATTTGACTGCCGAAATTTGATATTAATCTTCCGAAAGAAAAAATTGAACCGAATTCTGTCTCCTGTGACTGCTGGATGATGAAATGGTGTGGTTGACATTGAGAAATATGAGTCATAGGACAAACGATTCAGATGTTTAACATCACCTCTGCTACACAATTATCCTCGCAAATCATAAAGTATTTATTGTATTTGGAAGCCAATCCACGTTTACGATTTTGAAATTTCACCCGTTTACGATCCATAATAAAACGTTCCGTTCACATTGTCAAATCAATGGCAAAGCATTGTGTTGTAGTACCGTTGAAATAACAATATGTAATCGAAGCGATGACTGGCGACTGATAAATGGTGTGATGAAAATATCAAATAATTTCGAACAACTGCATTTTCAACCATTCGGCACAGGAAATGGAAATGCTCAATAAAAGGATGAAAGTTGCCATTTCATGATCTCAACACAAATACACCAAAGAGAAGACAAATGAAGAAGAGAGAGAGAGAAAATCGTTGAATGCTCTCGTGACAAAACATTTATGCAAGGCAACAGAGCGTCATGTAATACTTCAATAGAATGAGTAAATTCAAGTAGTCGTACGCAAGCCTGTGTACTAAACGAATTTATGGCCGTACCTACGGGCTCAAATAAATGCGCTCGATTTCACTCTTTTGAAACTCTAATTTTTTTTCTTAGATAATGTTATTGAAAAGCATAAATTACATTTTCCGAAATTAAAAGAATGGGAAAAATGTGGAAAAAAGTTGCCACAGAGGGTCTAGCCTTGATTGTACGGATACTTGAATTTACCCATACTATTGAAGTAACGAATTCGTTCATCAAAAATGACATCTTATACAGAAAAGACGCCAAACAGTTATGTTGAATCATCGTTCTTTCGTCACGTCTTTCAATAAGCTCTTAAAGCTACCAAATGATATACATTATGTGTTCAGGAAAATTTCTACATTGTCATTGACTAATTGAGGCGGCTCTTGAACTTCATCCGATAGGCAGTTTTGGTGAGATTTAATTTGAAATTTGTATTTGATTGCAACAAAACGACAGAATTTCCTCTCGTTCCGAACAATTCGATTTTCTTTTCTTTCTCGTGTTGAAATTGATGACGTATGTATGAATTTGATAGCATTCATACTTTATTTTGGATGGCAAAAAGGGAAAGAGAGAGAGAGGAGCCTTTGTCCTCCGTTAAATACCCGATAAACGATATCAAATTGTCTTTTTATTCAGGAATTTTCGGTATGAATGGAAACGTCTTCATTTTCAACAACAAATCCATTCATTGGATCTGTTTGAATCAACAGCACATCCAGCTTGCAATGCCTTGGACATATTCACTTGTAATTGGTGATTATGTCTGAATACCAAAATTCCTTATGAAGAACGAAATGTGAACAAAAATTGAATGAGAAAGTCATTTTCCATTTGTTACACTTTCGAATTCGGCATCGCACGAACGAACCATTCCATTCGTTTCATCAATTTTCGCCCGAAATTGGATAAAGAAGTTTTGTTCAAACTAAAACTAACAAAATCCAATAATTTGTTTGGAAGCTTGTAAGGCAAAAGGCTGATGAAACATGATAATCGTTATTCCGGAGAAAATGGCATTCAACACATTTTATCAATGCATTTTGCACTTTGGCAAGGAAGAAAAAAACACACATTCAGTATACACAGTGTGTACAGTGTACAGTGTTCACGTACACACGTTGTTCGGTGCATCATACAAACATATGTTTTTGGTAATTCCGAAAAAAGCCATTCCGGGGTTCGAAACTTTGCTAAATAAAATCAACGAGAAAAGCTTTCGTCCCAATTGATTATGGGGTTGTTCATAGCTTCACTGAACAAATGTCTGTTATTCGATTAATTGGACCAATGAAAAAAGTTTTGTTTGAATTCCGAACCTAATCACTAACCACGTGTCGATCATACGAGGTAATAACATTGGAAAACGAACAAAATTTAAATATCAAACAAATATCTCAAACGCCAAAATTCATGCTATCACTTTAATTGTATACGATCCGGAATTAATTTAAATTTCAATTCCACGATGCATACATTTGTCAATGAATGGACAAAAAGATTTGAATTATGGCAAGCTCAAAAGACGCAGAACGGATTCAGAACGCATTCAACTCGCATTTACAAATTCAGAATAAATTAATTGTGTGAATGTTAATTTGAAATAGAGTCAGCCAAGTGCTCTCAATAGCCCAATCATTCAAATTCATGTATACATAGCGTGCGTGCCGCATGACAAATTCTCATTTGAAGTTTATGAATTTACAATGAGCTTACAACATGAATACAGAAAAAGAGACTCTCACATACAATCTACAGCAAGACGATAGACGTATACGCTGTATATTAATATTCTGCAAGGGGGGCCCAAATGCGTTCAGAAAATAAACAAAATGGGCAGAAAATATCCCTAATTGGGCAGAAAATAAAACAAATTGGGCAGAAAATAAAACTAATTGGGCAGAAAATAAAACAAATTGGGCAGAAAATAAAACAAATTGGTCAGATTTTATAAACAAAATGGTTCAGAAACTTTTCAAAATCGTTCAGAAACTTTCCAAAATCGTTCAGAAACTTTCCCAAATTGTTCAGAAACTTTCCCAAATTGTTCAGAAATTTCGAAAAATTGTCCAAAACATTAAAGCCATGGAAATTTTAATTTTGCGTTTCGACTCGATTTCATCCGTGAAAAAGGTTAATTGACCTCGCAGCTGGAAATATTTTAAATTAATTTAAATTCATTTAATTTTGATTGTAATGATTCAATGAGTTATTATTTCTAATAATATATTCGTCTATTTGCGTCATTGAAATTATGCACAGCAAAATCAGTTTATAGCTAAGTAGCTTGTTATCGCATGATGGATTGATAGATAAAATGTCAATTCAAATTTTTACACAAATCGAAACAGATAACGGAAGAAAGAAAATGAAGCAGAAACAGAAGTCTCTAGTCTCTATGAATTATCATTTGAGCATTAACTTTAAATTTTATTCGGACCTCTTCGCTCAACTTTTCAACTGACTTTTAAACGGTTATTTTAACCTCTTTCAATTTATGCTAACCTATCCAAGGTTAATATGCGTGAAGTTGGCTCCACATTAAATCTTTCGGGTGACAGATGTCGCTTCCGAATACATTTCATGTCGAAAAGTTTTATTTTCTGCCCAATTTGTTTTATTTTCTGCCCAATTTGTTTTATTTTCTGCCCAATTAGTTTTATTTTCTGCTCAATTTGTTTTATTTTCTGCCCAATTAGGGATATTTTCTGCCCATTTTGTTTATTTTCTGAACGCATTTGTTTGTTCCATTCTGCAACATTTTACCATTAAATAATCAAAATTGCATATTTTGAAAAGCGTCAAGTTGATGATATTCATGATTTTTATTTATTGTAGAATATTAGCATGCAACATATACAATATACAAATATGCTAACGAGACTGTTGAATGCCAAACCATAATAGTCATCAATAGCAGTGATATTCTGAATTCAGATTTCGGCATATCAACAATGATTCATTTTAATTTAATGTTCGGTTCAATGTGTGAGATTTTTTTTCTTTTTTTCTTTTTTTTGCATAAATCCAATCAATTCTCTCTAATAAATCTAATAATGATTCATTTCATGAATTGGCCATGAAGTGAGTGTAGCGATTTTCTGACAATAATTCAAATTTGAAACATTTTCGAATCAGCAAAAAATGAAATGCATCACCAATCAACATACATATTATTATTTAAACATGAAAATGTAGCACATTCATTCGGATAAACTCAAAACGAACGCTTGCATTGAAACTTTGTATTAAATGAATATTTCAATTGCAATGCACATACATAAGGTTGTGATGGTGTTAGGAAAATAATATAATCGGACCACTTCATAAATCATTCATGCAAATTTTCACTTTCATATTGCTTTCAATGCACAAACACACAGACAGTGTGTGTCAGATACCAGCACAGACACTTGAGAAATTTGTATGTTACAATTGTTGCCATAAGATACCGAACAAAAAAATCGGATGATTGATAGTTTGCATACTTAATCAATAACCAGCACGGTTCAACTCTTCCGATCGATGAGGAAAAATTGATTGGAAAATAAATGAAATTTTATAGCCGAATATCAAGTATCAAGTATCGAGCAGAAAGTAATGATAAAAAATGGAAAAAAGCTTTATCTATTAAACCATTATAAGTTATAAATTTCCATTAACACTGTGTAATGGTGACGCATTCCATTTTCACTTTCAACTTGAACACTTTGTTCATTAATTAGCATTAATTGGTATTTTATGTGCTACATATAATATGCACGATATATATTTTCCATATTTAATGGTTACACTGTACAAAATGAATGGAATGATCGATGAAATAAGTGAAAATGTTTTTTTGTTTTTTTTTTTTGAATAAAAATCATTATTAAAAGAGAATTACAGGATTAAAATAACGTATTGAATTTACTTCAACGCAAAAAATACCATGGTATCGATCCATAATAACGTTAGTTTTGCACTAAAATTTCGAATCACTGGAAAATGGAGTTATGGATGTAATGTAATGCATATGAAATTCCTTTGAATTGGTTAGTGGTTTGTACATGAGACCAATAATTATAATTATTAACGAAATTGGGGACAAGACATAACATAGACTTGACGTACTTTCGTTTAATTACACTCCGATGGAATGTCCCGATTACTGTAGTGAATTAATTACTGTTTTTTATTTTCTTCAGTTTTGCCAATGGTGAAATCTTATTAAAATAATTTCATGAAAAATGTTTGTGATCATACACAGAGTCCGGAATGGCAACCACTCCCAAAAGGGTCTACGTTACCCATGCTACAGTCAATTTTCATTCGAATGATTGACTACTATCAAATCAATATAAACTAATGACTATTATTTATTGAAGATTTGAATTCGAAATGAATATTGGTTGTTGGTTCAGATGGGTAAAAATCAGAAACAAAATGCACTCATTACTCATAGTACATCTCATTATATTATAATTATTTATCAACTATTGTCGCTATCAACCAACCAAACAGAAATAATAAATAATGAACGATACTTTGAAATACGAAAAAAAAAAATCGCCAAAGATGGAATTGTGTTATTGATTCCTAAAGTTTTGTTTTTCATCGGCAATTCCTTAATGAAAAACCAATGAAAACAAATGGCTCGAAATAAATTCAATTTAATTTATTCAACAACAATTATAAATCGTTAATTTTTTTTATATCAGAAGCCTTGCCACCCCTCTGTCGCTTCTAAACTTCAAACAATCAAGAATGGAAAAGCAGAAAATTATTTAATAAAATAAGACCACCACAGGGTGTGTGTGTGTGTGTGTTTATGTGAGTGAATTTAAAAGTTTTTAGCATTTGAATTGAAATTGATGCAGGATAAAATTGAAGAGCGAAATGCAATGAGTTGGTCATATTTAATGATAGTAGTTTTATGGAGTTCAGATCGATTTCTTTTTTTTTCGAATATCCATTTAACGTTCATTATAATTTAGCTGCATCCATTCAATGGTTATAATTTATGTACACAGTAGTACCGAGTACCGAGTATAATTTAGCTGCATCCATTCAATGGTTATAATTTATGTACACAGTAGTACCGAGTACCGAGTACCGAGTATTTAAAAATACGTTAGTGTAAATATGCTTTCAAGATGTTGACCTAGCCGAATAATAATAATGGCTTTCATCAGGTATTAATTCTGTTGGAAATATATCTATTTGTAATCAGAATCTAATGAATAATGAAAAAACGAGTAAAATGTTCTAAATTGTGAATCGAATTCCCACAATTTAGAATCCGGATGCAAAAATCCCATTTAGATTAAATCACTGCAATGTGATGGCATTGATGCATGAACATAAAGACAAAAGTCGCTATTTAACAGAAAAGAAAAGAAAAAAAAAGAAAATGGACGAAAAATAAGATGAAATTGTGATGTGAATTGTTGTTGGCGCATGATGGCTTGGCAAATGTTGAATTTGGGTCACAAATGTAATAATTTGGATGCTTGGCCAATGTTTCAATATACTGTTTTAAGAGATAAATGCATTCATCGTCTTCACATCACATTTTCACCCCAAGACGATAAACGCTGAATACTAAAAATCAGTTAAAAATGGATTCCAAATAGCTGGAAATATCAAAACAGCATCCATTTTTTCCAATTTCATTTTGATAAATCGAAATTTTTCGCTTCAGAATGAAAACAACATCTCTCGTCAGCTCTCATTCTAATACGTAACATAATGTTTACTAAGTTTTGTAATTACATTCGATGCCGAAAAACTTGATTTGTGCATTTCTCAATGTTTTAAGAGCAAAGAGTTTTCTAAACTTAAGCCAAAATATGAAATTAGCACAAAAGGTTTTGGGATCGTTTTCTTCCTTTGATTAATACGCATTGCAAAATTCATTGCAACTGCAGAATCGGCTTTAATTTTAAAAACAGACCATTTCAAAAGGAGATGAGTTAGCGTTACGATTGTCGTAACCGTTACATCATTGATTTTATTAAACTCGCCTATCGATTACACAATGTCAAATGCATCAGCTTGGTACCAAATCAAACCCTTGATATTGACTCTGTTCGTAAGTCATAAGTGATTTACAATAATAGCGTACAACAAATACCGAACTACATAATAAAAAGCCACAAAACAGAAGAAGAAAAATAAAAACAGACAAAATGACGCTATTTTATATATGTTTGAGAGTTAATGCATAGTCAACGGAATGCAAATACAGAAGGCTTATGACATCCATATTGTTGGTTCGATATTCAAAGACTATAGCGTGCGGGACTGTTTTTGTTCCAATAAATACGAGGCAATGACATCACTTATACACATTTAATAATAAGCGAACATTATTTTCGCTTTTATCATTTCTTTTAATGCGTTTTTGTGTGGGGACATGATGGCCAGTCTTGTTGGTTAACAAAATCAGTTGAGAAAAATATTTATAGAAATGATGTTGTCAAGGAATTATAGTAGCATATGATATGGTACTTGATTATTATGTTGCTCATCATTATTATCATTTTATGATACAATGGACGAAGAAAATACGGAGAAAAAAGCATTATTGCATTGTGATATGGATGAGCAACCGTACGCCGCATGGAACAGAAATTATTCGAAACTGTTGATTCTGAATATTGAGTGAGCGAAAAAAAAAGAAAGTTTAATGATAAGAGTAAACTTTCAAGTGGGTGACAGTGATGAAATCATATATTATATCCACGTGAAATATCAAAGTTTAATCGAAAGGCCTGAAGGTCTGAATGTGCTGTTGTTATTACACGCACCTTTTGGTTCAAAGTGGCATGCATTTCTTTTTTGAAGCACTGGAAACATTGACTCCATCGACCTATTTAACTTTGAGCCAATATTGGGCAATCGTGTATTGAACATTGAACATTTTCCTTCGTCGAACATACCAAAAGAGATTCTTGGACCACTTAAATACTCTACTATAAATATTATATCAAAAGATGCGTTAGCCTAATAAACAGATGTGAATTTTCAGAAAATGCCAATAGTTGGATGCCAAAAACCAATTGAATCATGATGCTGCAATACCATTTAGAAAATCAGCATCGATACGAATAATTCATTATCTCTAAATTTAGCCATGCTCCATGTTATTCACAAATTATGAACGTTGATCTACTCGATACTGATGATGGCAGGCCAAACTGCATGCCAATAATTGATCGAAAAGCCGCAAAAATAATATAAATGCCAACTGATGGTGTTCGATGTTCAATGTTTACATCGCCGTTTTGAGCAAATGTTTTACAATATTTATTCATGATAAAGAGATGTGTACACTGTACACATATTGAGCAGCATGAGTCTCGCTTTGCAGCTCCATTTCATAATAATAAATCAATTTAATTCTTTGGTTCCTATCGACACCCACAACATCAAACGAGAATAAAAGAAAGAATCGGATATGAACTGAGAAAAAAAATCCGGTTTCATTGACTTTATGCTCAATGTAATTTGTTTATCTTGCAAAATGGTTTGTTTTTTTTTTTCAACCAAAAATCAGCGTACTCCGTGTCGAGAGAGAGAGAGAATGCTTGCAATAACAAAATGTATAAAATGAACGAGAAAACTAAAATGAATGTACTATTGCGAAACTCATGCAGACCGAAAACCGAACAACGTGAAAAATGTTTATGAAATTAATAAGTATAATAAACTTTGTGCTATGTATGCTATGAGGGTGGATTGGGTGGATAGTGGATATTTTAATGTTGCCACAATGTCTACCAGCCAACGAATCAACCCCGACAATTGAAAAATGGTTCGAAACAAATGGAATGAATTGAAGGGGAAACATCTAAGGATCGATGAAATGTGGTATGCTCATTAGCTTTGCTAATATACTACTATATAAATACACAGGCATGCGACACAGTATAAATATATACATACATAATATGTATGTATGTGTTAATTCTGGAGAAAAATGTGTACGGAACGTTAATGTAGTAGCTAAAAAAAAAGCTGATGCATTCATAAAATTTATGTGAATCGCGTGTATGAGTGTGCGCAGCAGCTGTGCATTGTGTATCACAACATCTAAAGCTTCATTCATATCATTTGGAATTGTTTTTGTGAACGATAGTTCTTCTTTTCTGTGCTTTGCTCTTGTTTTGGTTTTGTATCATTTGTGTCATTCTGTATATACGGTGTACTTCGTTGACATATGTATGTATTGAACAATAATAATACTTGACAAACCAAAGAATTTCAAGTGACTTTATACTATAAAAATTACAAAGACAATACAAGGCACACAAAAGAGGAATTTGGTTTGGAGTATCGTTGTTGAGTTTATTTGCGCTCAATTAGAAATGGAATAAAGGAAAAAAGCGATTTGATTTATGATTCAAAGCTGACGGAAAATGAAGAGGCAAGTCATGAAAGCATTGAATAGGAAAATTATCGATAATAATTCAAATATTAATGCAGCTTTTGAAGCAG
>GL501539.1:419616-448311 GCA_000149185.1 Mayetiola destructor | reverse complement strand
ATCGCCACATTGAATCTTCAACTATGCGATTTTCCATTTAATTGTGGCCATTGTGCAATGTGTACAAGAGCTTATATTGCATTTTTGCTGTATTTTCTTCTTTCGATTGCTTGACTTGGGGAAAAAAAGGTCATGTGTTTTATTCGAATAGTATCGTGTCTATAGTCCATAGGTCGTCGTCTCCATATTTCATAGAATAATATTATATATTCACATAATGTATAATTTAGATTCTTCATCACAATGGGTGCGATTCCATGCGGTGTGTTTTTCTTTTCTACAACAAAAATAAAGTAACACACCCCAAAACAAATGAAAGAAACAAAAATCCAACATCAACTGCGCAACACAATGTTTAGTGTGAATTTAACATTCATCGAATGCAATACAATATTGTTTTTGTCGCCGAATGCCCAAAAGAAATATTTATTAGGATTAATGTCATTCATTCGATTCTTAATGGATAAAAGATGCGACAGTAAATTTAAGCTCATATGATTTGTGTTTCCGAATCAGATCTAGTAATGCCAAACTGTCAGATGTGTAACTTTAATAACTAAACGTTGATTGCGTGTTGGTTATCATTGCATTCACGTTTTTTTTTTCTCAGTAAGACAACAATTTGTCGTCGTTTCATCAATTGAACGGATCAAATATCCAACGATTAGTATTTTTCAAGTTGTGCTGGAAACAAACAGGTTCGAACGCAATCCAAATTATAACTGTCCGACACATATTGTTGTTGATTCAACCGTCATTCTATTTTGCATATTTATGATTGTTTTTGTGCGCGCAAGCAAGTTTTTTCTATAGCTTTTGGTCGTTCGGTTATAGATCCGCGTGTGTGTGTGTGTGTGTGTCTGTTTTTGCGTTACACATCGAAGGATGAAGACTTTCATATAAAAATCGTTTTATCACTTTCTATCATTATTCTATAAAATAATTTGAATAGCACACACACACACACACACAATTGGTATGTGATGACACGACGGATATTTTCCCATATTTTTTTACCTCATAACTATGCCTATGTATTTTTAATATTCAATTTATAAATATATTTTCTATGCGATGCGTTTTCACGCTTACATCATATGGAGTCGAAATAGTGGCGAAAAATTGGTCGATATATACATACATATGTATTAAATTTATATATATATATATATACAAAATGTGTACAGTTTACGATGATTGCATGCGCTCGGCGCTCGGGATAGATTCGTAATATGAATGGACCTTAAAAGAGTCACTGTTCCCCATATACATGTGCTATATATGTACATAATATATCGGTGTATTTGTTAAACGTATTCAAATTGTCAATTTATATGAAGAAAAAAAGATCCTATTTGTTCGGTTCATATCATCGTGAATATTTTTTTATTATTTTTTTTCCATTTTTTTCTCAAGAATAAAAGAATATACGATACGTGTGACATGGTTCAACCTCTCTACTCTATATATTTTCCGGATAAAAATGGTACGGACAATCTAAATTGACTGAACTAAAAACGTGCTCTATAAACATAAACAACACCGCTACTGAATTGAAATACGAAAAAAATCCTTGCGAAGCTTCTAATCCCTTTCATTGTATCGTTTAATATATATACACTTACGTACTCATCCACCAATAAATATATGCATAATCTATTTTGATTGTATAGAAGAAAAAGAAAAATAGAAAGCTGGTGCGTATAACAAACGGAACTAAACACAAACGGATCGTTGAAAGTTCAATTTGGATTTGTGTGTGCTTTTAATATTATTATTTCTTTAGTTTTTCATTTTTCAATTCATATGTGTGTACTCTTTTTTTTTCGTATTTAAAAACGCTAACCATCTGAAACTCACCAATACAATTGAAATGATGGTGTGTGCATTGATGAACAGTTGTTCGACATAAAGCTAGCAAAATCCATTTCAATGTGAATGTTACACAAAACGCACATTTTACAACACAAAACAACAACAAAAAACAAAAGGAATAATACAAATTCCAAAAAATTTAAAAGAAGAACGTTATAGCAAAGCTGACGAAGCAACGCAAAACCATTGTATGAGATAAATATGCCTGAATATGGTGGAAAAAAGAAAAAACAATAATTTCGACTGGTTGTATAGCATTGGCATTACGGCAAACTCAAACAGGATCGACTTGTCAGAATGAGCGTTAGCTTGTAACAGATTCAACTGCTACTCAAAATCAGCACTGGTAGCACTAGCAGCACTAGCAGCAGCAGCAGCAGCACAGTATCCACACCAACAACAGTCGCAATGTGAAAATATACACAATACGGTGTACAATATCACCATCGCATCGTATCGCATCGTCAACCGAAAATTTCTCAATCAGTTTAGCTTCAGCTCTTGATATGACTTACACACAAAATAGCTGTTCCGTTCCTTTCTATACATATATATATATATATATATATATGTATATATATATAAATTTGACATTTAGCAAACATTCTACAATTGGAATCAATTTTTCCTCGTTTGTTAACGTATCGAAAATAGAAGAGCAAAAAAAAAAATAGAAATGAAAAGAAAAGTACATATTTTCGGAGAACTGAGAAAACATTGTGTTTCAAATAGAAATCATTCAATGTGGAAACATCAGTTTATCGAGTATAGCAATGTGCATATATCATTTCATTCAAAGTGAACCGAAAAATCAACAAACAAACAATGAAAAACACAGCAATCAATGAAACGAAAATTCATTTTTTTTTTCTATTTTGGAAAATATGTGAACATTACACTATGAGTTTGAACAATTGACATTCCATGTGAAAACCGTGATAGATCTTGTTGTGTATATCAGCCAAAAAAAAAAGGGGTCAACGAAAAACTACCGATCGACAATCAAAGAATATGAATAGCAAAGAAACTGTTCGCGTTCGATTCAGTTGAGCGCATCGGTGTTTATTTCTGTTTTGTCTTTGGATGTACAATGTGCCGTTTTCATTCAGTCGCAAATAGAATAGTTTTCGATGCTTTCTAGACGACTATGAATGGTAGTGATTTTTGTTTAAAGACTGAAAACTGCTGGTGTGAATGGTTCCATTAAATCGATGAATTTCAACAATCAGCATTTATGTTGAATAGCAGGGCCCCTCAACAATGTGACAACAATGTAAACCATAATAATAATAATAATAATAATCGTGTGTGAAAACTTTCAAGCGACATTTCGTTTTACAACGAACCGGAACCAAAGAACACTGAACTTTTGCGAGGCTTGTGACAAGATTTCTGGCTGGCAAGCTAATCCAAATACGAACCAATTGAAAACTCATCATTCGCATTTGAAGTGAAAATTCAGAACAAAACGAAACTCAAAATAGCATCATCTTTACATCGAAAGTGGTTATTTAAGACGCGCTCAATAATATGAAGAATATAAAATTAAATTGAATTGTATTGATGTGTGCAAAGAATTAGATTTTGAAAAGTGATTAAAATTAAACATGCTACGGCATCAATATATATATATATATATATATATATATATCTGATGTGGTATTCCATATAAACAACATTGATTCGACAACGAAACGTGAATACGACGTACCGAAGCGAAACCAAATGTTTTCATCCAAATATTTAGGATATGTGACAAAAAGCGGGGACAATGTTTCATTCGATTTCATTTTAGAATTTCCTCCATTGGAAAATTCGTTTGTTGTCCGATAGAGATTTGCTATTTGCTATGCGCTCTTTACAAATTGATGAACACACAGTCAATGTAGTTTGTAGACGAATCTTTGGTTTTCAAAGCGCCGCACACTCAACACAAACAAAAACAAAACAAAACATATAATCGCTCATATTAAGCATAGATTACAGAAGACAACAGGAGAAGGAAATCATTTTATTTCGAACAAAACAATCTTCAAAACGGATCGATTTTGTGAATTAATTCAATTTTGAATATTTAATATTGAATAGAAACTCTTATATATCAATAAATCATGAATGGTGTAACGGTTTCAAAAGCTCGAAATCATTTACGATTACGAATATTTTTTGTCAATCGTATCGCGCTTCTAACGCTGAATATTTGAAGAAATATACAAAAAAAAACTATGTTCATGCAATTTTGTCAACAAGAATAAGCGTTAATTCATGTGTGAGATGCGGAAAATTTAATTGAAATTCGATGAGTCGCATTTTTAGATCAATGCAAAGCATATTTGGCGCGTTAAATGCTAATGAAACAATCAACACAATTCTACCCATAAACCACAACATTAACTGTATACTGTATATAGATTTTTAATTAGCAACGTATGTGATATGTGTGCTGAACATGATGATTTTGAACGATGACAGGCAGTGACATAAGAACATGTTATTCAATTTCAATTTGTTGGAAAATCAAAATTAACGGCAATCAATAGCGAATGCCAGAAACGCAAATAAGACAATAGTGAAGACAGAAAAAACAAAAGAAAGAAAAACGAAGGAATACGAAACGTAATCAGAGGAACCAAAGAATTATGTTCCACTAATCACAGAGACTGATTTATCCGAATAGAATTATTGCGTTAATGACCGAAATTTGATTGTTAACATTTTATATGTATGTGCGCTTAACATATGTGTACTTTTCCTATTCACAACCATAATAAACAACAAGCAAGAAGTCAATATTTAATTAATTATTGTGGCTTTAACCACCGCTTAGCCATTAAAAAGCATATTATATTTTGTCACATTAACATATATATATATGCATACATACAATTACATATATATCTATTTATCTCTTCGACATATTCAATTATATGTGTTATATGTGTGGTTGTATTGACTGTATGCACCAGCAATACAAAGTGGAGACAGCATGTCTCATTATTTGATATTTAACTAGAGCGGTGCTCAACCAACCTCATGTGATGAGTAAGGCTCCATTTAAACGCTATACAAAGAAGTCTGAAAAGTTTGAATTCCAAAATCGTTGCATTTGATTTGAAAGCTGTTGCTGATTTGATGGTAACATAAAACGAAATGGTTGAGCGAAAATGATTCACATCAATTTAAACAATTGCTAATTTTCATCGTTTTTCATCACCCCCTCCATTTGAAGCCCGTAAGCCCAACAAATGTTCAATTGGAAAATGAATGTTTTAAAAGAAAAAAAAAAAAAAAGAAGAAAAAATTGCTTTCCAAAGAACAACAAATGTTTGACAACCATTATTATCATTTTGAGAAAATGTTCGAATTAAATGAACCGAATCTTTGGTACGACTTCTATCCAATTATTATCATATGATGATTATCCAATTATTCATTAGAGTTTCATCTTTCGAAATAAGAAGGTATCAATTGTATTCAATAGACCTAAAAATAATAATGATTTTTACCGCCAACGGAAAAAATCATTGGATTTGATGATCATGTATTGTTGTTATGTTCTGATGCTTTCACATATACTGAATCAGCAATTTGAAACGAAAATTTCGACCATATGCAATTATTCAATCCATTTCTGAATAGCCGTTGTGATTTTATTTCATTGAAAAAAAAAGAAAAATAAAAAAATTTGTGTCTCTCATTTCCACAGGATCATATGCTAACACTTCAATCGAACAATATTTCGTACATGTGCGCAATGTTTCTCATAGCTTGTGATCCCCATCCAAATAATGTTCTATGTTAGTCAATCATCGAACCTCCAATTGAATGCATCGTTTTTGGAAATCATAACACAATTTTGTTTTGCCAAAGCTTTTTTCACATATAAAATGTGTTTGTGTTGTTTGTGTGATTTTTAGTGGATTTTAAAGACTGACTGCAATATTACAACAAAATTTATCAATTATTATTGAAGTTAAATCAAAATTTGTTTGAGTTTTTTTGCTCTTCATTTGATTCCATTTCGAGTTTTAATGACAATGTGGCCATTTGAAAGATTAATAAAAATAAATAAAAATAATTTCCATATCCGTTGTTGCTTATTGAAAGCAATATTAATTGAAACTGCTAAATTGACAATATTCTAAGATAAAATGAATATCAACATAGATAATGATGATGATCGAATGTTTAGAATTGGTGCATCTAATGATTCAGACTCTCAACAACAATTGAAATCAAAAACATCAATGCCGACCATTTATCCAAATGATTATGATTTCAATGTGACCACCGGATTTGGTGCAAAATCAACAACAAGTCGCAGTTTTATACGATCATCGAAAAATCTGAGCCAGGAGCATCGTAATATATCTGTTCCAAACAGCCTAAAGGTCCAATCATTTCTATAGTTTTCCATTGTTTTTCTTATCGCACAAATATTCTTGTCTTATATTGTTAACAATTGTGTGTAGCGTGTGTGGCCAACTAACAAATATTCCATTATTGAAGATTAATCGACAACTGGAGATTTTTACGAGCTTCCCAAACGCTTTGGGGTTTTGTTCTCAAAAGCTCGGGAAACATTTTTGTCGGATGTCTATTTTTTTGTTATATCTATTCAGTGTTTCGATAAACATTTGAGCTATAAAATTAGGAATCCATCGAAACCAATCCAATCGAATGTCTATGAATTTTTCGTCTAAGCTTCAATTCTTCAATCCGTTATCTATTATTATCGATTGCATTCCCCATTATCAATGCTAAACACTCGTAATAATAAAATACCAATGAAAGCAAACAATCAATATAATAATACAATCAAAAAACATTTTCACACCGCTTGTCGAATAATGTCTATTAATGATTGACATCCAGCAAACACCCTAAGCAATCGGTCCGAATTTCCATCACATGTCAATTTGAATTCGTTTGTATTGCATTCATGCAGCGTCAAATGCAATGATTATAATCGAAGCGGACGAATAGTTATGCGTTCAAATACAATAAGCTTTGTTAACGAGTTCATATCAATGGACAAATAATACTAAACACATAGCAAAAACTAAAGCAAAACAAAAAAATAAAAAAAGGAAGCGAAACCGTCTGATTGTCGGCCTGGTTGTGTTAACATAGAGTTGAAATGAAATCGTTCTCGGGCGCCGTATAAAGCAATTAATTTCATTTTTATTGACCTTGACCAATTTAATCGCTTGTTCGAAATGATTCAAATATGAATTATATATACAAAAACAAAAAAAAAGGAACAACAACCGAACGACATGACGACCAAATGATTACATGAACGCAATTACATTTGAACAATTGCAAATCAAAGGGCAAACAATAAATGAAAGAAATTCAATACACGAAAGAAAATTATGCCGTCAACAAAAAATTGGCTAGTTTGACAAATCAAAATTTCACAACATTAATCTGAAATTAATTGTAAACTAAATTTTTAAATAAATTCACTCTGTTTGGTCATTGGTCTATAAAGAGTTGATCATAATAATTTGTTCAATGTTCAATGATAATTGGTCACACAATCTAGGCGAATGCATGATTTCATTTTCATTGAAAATTTTAACAAAAAATAAAAACCAAATTTTAAATTCCATAAATTAAATCAATGTAAAACAATTGAATATTTGTGCACATAAGAATTCGAAGGTCGAGTCCATTAAATTAAGGCGACTTATTTCAATCTCTGGGATATTTTCCTCTCTTTCTCTTCCTCTTTCTCTTTCTCTTTCTCTCTATTTATTTACATATTGTTTTGATTTGATTCGGGATTTATGTTATTCTATGCATATTATTCGAATCGTATAAATTTTGTTATTAATGCAAAATGTTATTGAAAAACAATTGAATATCGCAAATTCGATATAATATTTCGGCAAGATTAGGTGGTTGAAAAATGGTCTAGCGTACGATTAAGCAACGATTCAAAAAATCGAACCATAATTGAAAATCATATATCGACCAATCCAAATGTTAACTTGAATGGACTGAACAATGAAAATGATACCAAAAAACTCTTAACAAGCACAAGCTTTGGACCAGAGGTAAATGCAAATTCAAACAATGTTTTCTTTTTGTATTTCATTTGACTTCACATTATTTTAAGCATCCAAAATGTAAAAACTTATTTTTCAAATTATTTGTTCATTGTTCGGGAAATATATGAACATTATCATTTTTTTTTTTTCGTTTTTATGTGTCCTTTTAAAATACGATTTGAGAAAAATTCCCGAATGATAAATTTCGGAATAATAATACAGCTTCACTCCACTCCAACCATTGTACTCTGCTGTCGGAATATGCGAAAATTGCACTCAATTCGCTCATGAGTTATGAGTGTTGAGCTCTCAACAATGGTACTTTAATTGAAACGCATTACATTTGTTAGTGGTGGAATCTTCATCTCATTTCCTTTTACAGTTTTTTTTTTTCATTTTTTTTTTTGTTCAAGAATGTCTAACATAAAATAACAATTTTATAATGATGACTGTTTTGGCAGAGAATAAAAATTGTAACAGCTTTGCATTCTTGTATTCTTTTGACTCAATGACACGATGGACTCAGAATGCAGGTGCCATTATTCCCATACAATTTAAAAGCCATTGACAAATATTTTTGTTTGACAAAAATCGATAAATGGCATGTTCAATGTGCATATGTGAAATATGTGAATAATAATACAGCAGAACTTTTTTTTTTAGGGTATAATATGGATAATGGATGAATATCAATCGACAGTCGTTACCCAACCAAAACCAAACTGAAAAATAACAATATTTAAAAATTGAAAATTTGTGCTGCGAATTGTTGAAACCGAAAGTGGATTAAGGACATGAAATGGATTAAATGGCGGCTTTAAGCTTTAAGCTGTCATATACATATAATAAATAATTAAGCTAGTTACTAGTTGCATGCACGTGAAACGTGTCCAATAACAATGAAAAAATTACAAACTACGGAATTGCGTTATTTTATCAATTCAGATAAAAAATCTGTTTTTCATTTTTACAAACTATTTACCATTCACTCGATTTCCCTTTTAAATGTCTATATTTTATTATCGAATTCATAAAGTCCAACATATTTTCGGATCGTTGAGCCTCAATGTCCATTTGATTTGCAAAAGAAGAGAGAGAAAAAAAAATTAAATTTTCAATTTGGTTGACTTTTTTGTTTTACTATTTTTATGATTCGAAAAGGTTTTATCGCTGGGCGCTGATGTATTGCCAGAATATAAATTGCAAAGTCCACGCATCCATCGATGGACTATTTTACATTATTCACCATTTAAAGCGGTTTGGGATTGGATTATTCTACTTTTGGTTATGTACACGGCCATTTTTACACCATACGTAGCTGCATTTTTACTAGGCGAACTGGAATACAATCACAAAAAAACAAATAGATATATAAATACGGATCCAATTGTGATAATTGATTTAATTGGTAGGCCCCGTTTTTTATTTTATTTTTTTTTATTATTATTTTCCCCCAATTTTTGCGGTCTCATTGATAACAAACAAATAACAAATTCTAACTTTTTTTTTTTTTTGAATCCTTTCGATTTGGTTTGCATTTTCAGTTGATGTAACATTTGTGATAGATATTCTTATAAATTTTCGCACAACATTTGTTAATGGACAAGATGAAGTTGTTTCACATCCTGGTCGCATTGCCGTCCACTATTTAAGCGGATGGTTTCTCATAGATTTAGTTGCAGCCGTTCCATTTGATTTGCTATTGGTTAACAGTGATACCGATGAGGTGAGTTTTTAATCTTTTTTTTTTTTTTTGCCCCCTGTCTTTTCCTCAATTTTTGAATTTCATTTCAATCTATTTTCATCAAAAATCTCGATATATTATTATTAAATATTATCATTAATTTGTCATGTTAATACCATGGATCGGTCATTGATTTGTCAATGATGCGACATTCACGTCATTCTACCAAACAAAACAAAAAAAAAAAACAAAATAAAACGAATATTAATTATATTATAATAATTGCATAATATCTGTGTTGTTATCTGATTGCATGTCATATTAATTCGACATAATATTTTTTCAATTATTTATTAATACCAAAAAAAAAAAAAAGAAATTAAAAAAATATAAATAAATATATTCTTATCATACAAATCATTGCTTTGATTATTATATACAGTAAACGCCAAGATGATTTTGATATCCACTCATCTGTCAATAAGGAAATTGATATCGTCATAAATCTTCTTTCTTTCTTTTTTTCCAATCAAGACACAAATTTCCACTTTCTATTCCATTTTCAAAGAATGTCATTGTTCGACGCTACTCAAAGCTGAAAGCAATTTATTGCACATGATTGTGTATCAATCGATTTTCATTATTTATCCATAACTATAATACTATTATTGTTGCTATTTTGATTGATTCTTGAGATGTTGTGTCTGTGTCCCCAAAGAGAGAAGCAAATTAGATTAAATGCATTTCGAATATCGCATGCGTAAACTTTATATTCAAAGTTTAAAATCGCAGTTTCGATCTAAAAAAAAGAAAAAAAAATTAAAGTTTTACCACCGGAACATTTAATTATTCTAAATAACTTGGGTTTTTCTTGCAGCTTGGCCTGGATAAAGACGAGGTATTTAATGCAATAGTGAAACTTCTTAACCAAATACTCACTAAACAAATTGATTTATACACTTTATTTTCCTTAATTTATTCATTTTCTTTTTTTTTTTGTTTTTTTTTTGAGAAAAAAGTTACATAAACCTTTTCAAATGCACTAGTTTTTAATGGATATAATTTTTCAGTTGGATAATCGCGTAGGATTAAAGCGATACAATGCTACTTTAATTTCCACCTTCTTTTGCACACTATTTTTTCATCAAATACATTTAGTATCAAAAATAGCATTCACTTACCACTCAAACAAACACACAAATACACACATACACACATGAGCAGAAACAACACGTATGGAATTTTTACATTCAAAAAGATTCGGCGATGGATTTGTCCATATCGCGAATCATTTGTACTGTTGTTCAATTGTTTGATTACTTTTATGAATCAATTATTTCAATTAAAATGAGCAAACAAAACATGAATCTTAAGAACGCCGTATAGATTTCTATATACCGTGAAATAATAATAATCAGAAGAACATGATTAGCAAAATCTCATTATCATGTCCGGATCGGGCTCTCAGTGAAGTCTTTCAAATTGATATATTATATATCCGATAGGGAATATAAGATAAGAGAGAAAGAATCCAGTCAAATTCATGAAACAATAATAATCGAGTTTATGCACCTTTTATTCATTCACCATTCAATTCATGTTCTATTGTTATCAAAAGTGTTCAATTTCATCGGTTTTTCTCATTTATCAGTCAAATTTAACATGTTATTAACTCATATGGGATATGAGTTCAATGTGAATTGAAATATTAATAATTTGCAATTAGTTAAAAAAATATTACTTACTAAATGCATAAAATGTGTATTTATTATTGAGATACGTATCGCATGGTGTCATTTCAATTCTAATACAAAATTTGCTTAAAATTCGCATCTATTTTTAGCCACATTACGTCCATTTATCGGAATATGTTTAATTAAGCTATGGACAAAAGGCGATATAATATGTCAATGATTGATTGTGGCTTTTGGCAAATAAATATTCGAATGTCTAAATTATATCGAAATTTTCATTGTACGAAATGACATACAATTAAGCTGGAAATCGAAAAAGCAATCATCAGGAACATTTATTTCAAAATCGCATGACATTCCAATTAATTTGGGGCATTTCAGGTATTTCAGGCCCTCAAAATAATTTTGACTTTATAATTAGAAACAATTGAAACAACTGTCTAGATCATCGACACTGATGACATAAAATCATGAATAACAATCTGCATAAGTTATCTGATTAATAATTTTGAGATGAAAGATCCGAAAACAATTTAAGTACCAAATACGATATTAAACAAGTTCCATAGATCCCATCGATGGACCGTAAATAGTAAATATTATATAAAATAAATAATGAAATTAAGAGTTTTTGATGTGATTGTTGAAATGAGATCTTCTTCTTCTTCTTCTTCTTCTTCTTCTCTCAACTCAAATCTCAAATGTTTGCTTATCAATTGCCAAAATGACCAAAATAGTGTAAGCGATAGCTCAAGTGTTTTGAATTTATTTCTCTATTTTTTTTTCAAATGATACGTTCCGTATTTGCCTGACCCAAATCTATTAATTCAACAGCGAACGTAGTGAAACGGTATGCTCAGTGCTCAGTACACTTTATTGAATGGTCATCAACAATTAGTTTCCCACTCAATCGTTTCAATAAATGTTTCTTTCGTTTTGTTACGAATCGTTTGGTTTTCGCCAGCAAACACATATGCCGAACATATGTTATAAATTCAACATACCAAATCATCAATACCATGTGTATTGTGTATGCGACGAAGCATTCATTGTCTGATATATGAATTATGAAGTATTGATTATTATTATGAACGACTTTCATGCAAGTGTGAGAAATTTACGCTCAATTTTTTAGAATAGTGTGGTATTGGAAGAAGCGAATAGAGAATTTAAAATTTTAAGAAAAAAATAATGATGAAACATTACACAAAAATATAAAACTAAAAGGAAACATTGAAATCATAGATAGTTGATTAGTTCTTAAGCCGGTTGTCGTTTCGATGGAAGTGATAATTATGCGTCAATATTAGAATCCATTCGTTTTAGAATTGTTTCACTTTTATACACATTTTGCTGAAGGCATAAGAATAATTTTGTTTGCTTTATTGTGAATGAAAGCTAACTGAAAAGGATGTAAACGAACATTAATGTTTCTTCAATTTGAAATTTATTTAATTCGATAATGCAACCGAAATTATTTCAATCTGAATTTAAAACTAGAACTAACGGCTCATTCATAAAATGAAAGTATGTATACGTTTTAAATCGATAAAAAGCATATGGTAAATTATAAAATGGTATTGTTTTCATCGTTTTGTTCAGTTGTAGCTATTTCGTCTGGTTCAGTTGTTGTAATTGTCGCGGTTTCTGGTTCAGCATCGTAAAATGTGCTCGACACAATCTCCTCAGTGGTTGCCGTTATTGATGGTTCCGTTGTTGGGCGTACCAGTTTTTCTATTGGTCCAAAAGTATCATTTATTATCATTATAATTCAGGTGAAGTGTAAAATATCTTTTCTACTCGTTAAGTAGCAGAAAGTTTGAATAGTTTTGGAAAAAGTGGGTCAGTTCCATAAAAAATGGAAAAAAATAAAAATATAAATTACTCACTAGTTTTCAATTTAGCTGATTCCATCGTAGTTTTTGGTGGTTTGGTTGTTTCTTCGGCACTGGAAACATTCAACAAACTTGAGATTTGTTGATTTCCATTTGCAACTGAATCGATTGTATCGGCCGTGGTGTCATGGGCTACGGCCAAATGAGCATGGGGCCTCGGTGACGGACTTGTTAGTGATGGCAAATAAGTTGGTGCGGGTGAAGATAAATCTGGCCGTGCAGCATTTACCGGTGATCCCGGTCTTGGTATTAATGGAAGTACTTGTGAAAATGGTGATGATGGTAGTTGCAATGAATTAAATCCTGATTGCAAAATACCCGATAATCCAAAAAATGGCAACTGTGTTGGCTGGAATTGTTGTGGTTGCCCATAAAGATAAGCAGGCTGTTGTTGCTGTTGCTGCTGTTGTAATGGAAAATTGGAAATGTGTTGTTGATTTTGTGGCGGTACATAAATTGGTGCTGTGTGATATTGTTGCTGTGGAATGCCGTAGACCGGTCCTGGAATTTGATTTTGCTGTTGTGGTGGCCCATACACCGGTGCTGGATGGTGATTTTGCTGTTGTGGTGGCCCATACATCGGGGCTGGTATTTGATTTTGTTGTTGGGGTAGCCCATACACCGGTGCGGGATGGTGATGTTGTTGCTGTGGAATGCCGAAGACCGGTCCTGGAATCGGATTTTGTTGTTGTGGTGGCCCATACACCGGTGCCGGATGATGATTTTGTTGTTGTGGTGGCTCATACACCGATGCTGGATGGTGATTTATATGCTGAGGAACGCCATAGACTGGTACTACATTATGATTTTGTTGCTGGGATGAACCAAAACCTGACGATGAATGATGATTTTGAGATGACATTTGATATGATTGTGATGAAGATTGTGATGATGATTGTTGGTGCTGCTGTTGTTGTTGTTGTTGTTGATGATGCTGTTGTTGCGATGAAATTCCGTAATTGGAGTTCGAAAAATTCGGTTGCAAGGGTGTTCTCCATAAATTTTCGTATCCATTTATAAGATTATTTTGGGATCGAAATGATTCGTATGGTGCCGGGATCACTTGTGGTCCCGAATACCATGACGAAACGAAGGTCTTCGGCCATAATGAAAAATGTAATGGATTGCCCGACACCTACATACCCAAAAATTAAACAATAACGTTAACAGATACGATCAATTATTATTATTTTTGTAAAAAGAATTAACATCGATGAATTTATATATTCAGCGCCAAAATAATTCACCTGGTAACAAATGAAAACAACGGCAAGCAACGGCTTAAACATTTTCTTAACTCAATTTAAATTTTCAATATTTATTTGAAATTTCAATTATTTTGTTGTTCACACTCGTAAAGATTTACACTGAACGATCCGTACATCGGTCCCAACAATTTCCAACTGTTCGCCAAATTTTTGGTCAAATCGTTTATACGTCGATTTATAATCTCGAAAAAGTACACACTATTACACAAAATAATAATAATAATCGGCATACTGTTTGGGCTCTCTCGTTTGGATTCATCGTTTTGGAGCATTGCCAAGATCTTGTGCAGATGATTGTCTTGAATGAACGGTGGGGAATATGGCAAAGCGTGTCTCAACACTCAACATTCAACACTTATTCCACACATCTTCGCATATATGTTAAAAACAAACAGGAAAGATTTTGCTCGTTAAGGTTGAGAATTTCGAGCGAATGAGACACATAATCATGTATAAACAGTTAAAGCCATCAATTTCTATGGTTGAATCGAAAATTGCTAGTTCTTTCATTTCATTTCATTTATAAAAAGAAGAACAGTTGTTGTAATTAGTGTAATGAACAGAAAACAGAATTCCTCCAGTGTTGGGCTACGATTTTCATTTTTGATTTTATATGATTCATCGAGCCCTGAGTACGCGACCATTAATATGTATGTGCACACGAATAGATGAAACACCAACGATACGGTACATTTCAAATGGCACAGGTGAACTTTTTCTGGCCAGAATGTATTTTCTTTTCGCTCTCGTTCGCTTATTTTACAATAAAGTTCACATATCACATATATTCACTTATCGTTCAAATCGAAAGCAACAAAATTGTGTACGCGTTGTATGTGATTCTCATACAAAATAATTGCTTATATTTCAGTTCATCGTTCGTCATTCATTCGAATGCGATCAACGTTCGCATTAGTTGGATGATTTGTCATTTGGATGAAGAAGCAATTCAAGTAAACAACAAACCAACCAACCAACCAACCAACAAAAACGAACATTGAATGGAATGAAAAAAAAAATAAAAAAAAAAAAAATAAATCGCCCATTTCACAAATGACATAGCCACGATACCAATGTGTACATTTTAAAGCAGATCCAAGCAAAGAACTCACAATCAAACAACGCTGAAAGATGTGAAAAGACATGATCTTGGTTTTGTGTTTTGTTAAACAAAATATTAAGTGACACATCGCACGCACAAACACACCGAAAAATCGTTAAGAGCGTGAGCTTGAGGAAAGGAAAATAAAAAAAAAAAAATAAATATATGAGAAGAGTTTCAAATCAAACACAAATTGTTTAAGTGCGAGCCGTGGGTAAAGAATCAACAGAAAAATAAAATAAAACAAAATATATTTTGGACCGCAGCACACAGATCTTCATCGATAAAGCAAAAACGCAAAATCGGTTCATGTTTAATTTGTTTCATTTGCGGGAACTCAAAATGAGATAAAAAAATAATTCTTCGTTAAAAAAGAAAAGATGACGACGAAATGGACGCGCAAAAAATTGATATTCATAGTGAATGGTCAATGGTCATAGCCATTCATAAATATCCATTAAATAGTCAACGAATCAGATGGCACAGTCGTGTTAGATTCACTCGCACATTGAAATTATCCATGAAATTTTAAAACAAAGGAAGAAAAAAACAACAAAATTACAATCGAATTTTTCCGTGGCCTGTTCGGAATGAATTTCATCATCGAATGAACATATAGAGGATTACAGATGATGCACACTCACATGTTATGCTCTCTTGATGAGATGATGATTTCGTTCTTGAGCTTTCTCGTGGTCGATGGCAATAAAAAACATTCATTTGAAATTCGAAATGATAACAAATATCATAAGATAGGTCTGCCTCTGCTCTAAAATGAATGGAGTATGTTTGTTATGGAACTCAAAATATATTCATCGGAAAATGTCATAACAAATTTATTTCACTTCAACTGCGTACATATTACTTAAGCCACTTGTGTGAACCCACATTGCAGACCTTTAGATTGGTCGCCCGATGAATTGACGTTGGAGCAGTGAACTTAAAGAGGGCAGCTACCAACAATAATATAACGAAAAACCAAAATGTTCAATTTGTTCCAACTGATTGCAATTACGTTCGAATTCGTTATTTTGTTATTTCGTTGATTTATTCCAAAATGAACAGTTCTATTCTAGACATCCATTTAATTTGATTGCTGTAATGAAGAAAAAGGGATGAATTAAATATTTAAATTAATATAAATTGAAGAATTTGTAAACGTACGTTTTTGCGCTCTAATCGAATAACCGCTGGCGCTGAAAACTTGAAATGTACAGACTACAAAGTAAACCACATTGCCCGCATTAAACAACCGAAATAAAATGATCCGATTAAATAAATCATAATCGGATGCCGAAAAATGGATGAATTTTAAAGAGAATGGCAAAGAAAAACTTTAAAGCAAATATTTTTTGAATTTGAAGTTGAAGTTGCAAGGAAGTTCCGAATTTTCAATTCGAAATGATTTTTTTATGATGATTTTTACTTTGTCTGGATTCACCTGAATAAATAAATAATGTTCGTAATTCATAGCGAATGCAGCATTAATAAATCTTTTTTCGGTAAAAACTTTACCATTTCACTGTATGCCGAACAAGAAAATTATTTATATTTTATTAGTTGAAATGCAGTACTTTTCGTATAAAAGAAAGCCTAAAGTCTTGAAACAAATCTGACCACACAATAACAATAACAATTACAATTACAATTACAATCACAATCATTCACTCAATTAAAACAGACATTATCGAAAAATGTGAATAATAATTAATTTCAATTTGTGTTGATATATTGTAGCACAGAATTTGCAAATCGTTTTTTTTCTTTTTGAATTTCTTTTCCCAAATCCATTTGTAACATAACAATCACATATATAATTCCAATCAGTGTTAGCTTCATCGCTTTTGTTCCCTTTTAGCTTCCTGTGATTTGTATCTGCATGTTCAATTCAATTTTAAACATAATATAATCGCTTTAATGGTTTAAAGCCTCACCACCATGAGAATTTCGCGTTGTGAGATTTAGCCAATGTAATGCATGTTTTGGTGGTGCCATCTATTCGGGTAATGAGAAAATATTGTTATCTATTTGATTTTGCTTCGGATGGTGAAAATGAATCAAATAGATGAAGACGAGTCAAAAAGCTGTCGATTTTATTAAAAGCCGATATACGAAACAACGATTCGAAAGCTTCGATGCATTGAAATTGATTCAATTTTCAATTTGCGTCAAACATCTGTTTTATTTCAGTGTTGGCAAAATGTTATTCGAAAATCAAAATAACAAATAGAATCAAATTATTTTATTTGTCGAAAGTCGAAATGCCCAATAAAGTTATTTGGATTTTAGTGTTTTTCACGTCAAAATAAAATCGAGCTATTTTGACTTCGAATGCAGTCAAGATAAAATAATTACGTTTATTTTTGTGATTTTGTGAATGGATTGATTTGAAATCTGCGAACAGTGTTTCATTCGTTTACAATAATATGAAAATTATTATAATAAAACAAATGGTATTTATGTCCATATTATGATATCTATTGTACGCATCCACATTCCACATTCATAATATCACATTTTACGAAACTTTATACCCTTTTGCACCACTTTGCTTAAAATACTGTATTCAGTTCTCTCTATGTGTTAGGCTGGAAGCGAATTTAATTTGTAGTTGTTGTTGTTTTAAATTGTCTCATCGCCCATGTCAGCAATTCAATATGCATGCTATTGAATAGATATTTTCGGAGGGCGCCACCAGTACGTTTTTTGTTCGTTGAATGGCTTACACTGATAGTTAAGTACCTCCGAATCGCTTTCTTTTGTTTATTATTCGCACAAAAGTATCTATACATATATATGTAGTACATTTATTGTACAAACTTAAAATATATTATACGACTGTATCATTAATTTTGGCAAAATTCCCGTACATTTTTCTCTCTTATTCTTTTGTATAACAATTTTGTGTCGATAAATTCTGGTGGTTGATTCGATGATGATGGTGAATTCAATTCGGATCGAATCCAAAATCGACAAAAATGGCTTCACACATTTTGAACAAAACACTTTCATCGTGATCGGATGCGGAACTGAACTCCATTAATTCAGACAACTACATTAATTGGGCTATTGAAAACGGCACGTTTGTTGCGATTGGTTCGTGTTGCACGGAAAATTGATCGCTATTCTGAATATGGTACAGCTGTTTTGATATTGTTAATGGCAACATTTGCATTAATTGCTCATTGGTTGGCTTGCATATGGTATGTTTATTATCCATTTTATCCATTCAAATATCAATTCAATGGTATTTGATTATTTATAGACATTAAGGATTTGGGCGATAGCATTATATTTTTGGAATAAATTCCGGTGATTTAATTAACCAAATTACATTTTTTTGAATTTTAATTTAGGTACGCAATTGGAAAAGCTGAACGACCAATGTTAAAATCAAAAATCGGATGGTTAGACATACTGGCTAACGACACGCACGAATATTACTATCCAAACAATACAGGCGGACCGTCGATAAAAGTAAGCCGACTCAATGAATGAAAATCCATTCGAAGCGCAAATTTTCGTCAAAGTGAAAAACGCATTTTCCTCAGTCATATTTCTTGGACGTTTTACTTCAAAATTCAAACATTTTTTCCTTGTTCTGTTTTAGCATTTAATGCGTCCAAAAAGAGCTAAACATTTGTTTTTCATTTTCCAAAATCAAATACATCAAACTAACAAAGATATGAAAAAAAAAAAATAAGACACACAGACGACACATACTACACACATATTTCTACTTGATTACACATTTAATGAATTCAACAATCTCTCATAAACCATCTGAACCTCATTCAGAGGTTATGTTATACTAAATTTAATATTTATTCATCTGCGTGTGGATGTGTGTTCGTATATTTGTCCTATCTGATCATTTTACCATGAAAAAAAACTTACTAATATTCATTTGTATCGAACGCTTTAACTGGCCATTGGCTATTTTTCAAATACTGATGATTCTGTTTAGCTATTTCGAAATTAACTGCATTCAATTTTAATGCTCTTTAAACTCAAAATCAAACAATCTGTTGAATGTGTTTGTCATTTAATAATCATGTGGTGTTCCTGTTTGTCGTTGACCGTATTGTCTAATAACAATATCATCGCATACATTTAATAATTTCTGGTGATTGCCATCATGTCAAAATATTTTTTAAATGTTGCGATACGATTATTATCGTCGCTATTGAATGCAATTTGTTGTCTTTAAGCTGAAAGATGTTCTGAAGTGGCTCAAAAATGTCCGCTCATTGTTTGTGAATGAAAATGTTCCGATTGATGGAATCAGTTCACATGCAATTTAAACTTTTCATTTCCCAATTGAAATGTTCAAGTCATTCACAAAATATGAAGCTTATCGAACAAAATGGGTTCAATTGGCAGTTGATATTGTTTGTGTTTGGATAACATAACAATTGGATAACCATCCTCTTCGTCCATCTGAAATCGTTTGTTTGTTTTTTTGAAAATATTTATGCAATCAATCGACCGATAATAAGCACCTTACAGTGTTACCGTGGATATAAGTATGTAGTGATGTGATTCATTTGCATTTCGGTATGTACACTAAATTCTGTTACGAACAGGACATTAAACAACAACAAAATATTCGAAAGAACAACAAGATGCCAATAATTAATAATTATTATTGACGAACATGGTGAATTCGATGCATGTTCACGGTGCATGCTTCGATGCGCAAATGGATCAGTAACCAATATTTCATATGGAGAAAAATATTATTTTTGAATTCAATTACCTTTTTTTTTTTGTTGTTGCTGATTCTTTCCATTTTTCTCTTTCGTTCAATGATAAAAAAAAAAATGTCATCATTTTCCGGGATTTCATCGATGGTATTGTGTCATAATTTTGCAGTCACGTTATGTAACAGCACTCTATTTTACATTCACGACGTTAACGTCAGTTGGTTTTGGTAATGTTGCACCGAATACGGACACTGAAAAAATATTCACCATTTGCGTTATGCTGCTTGGATGTAAGTACAAATGGTACAACCAAACAAAACAAAAACATAGACAATTTGTCCAAAACGAAAAAAGAAAAAATGAAAAAAAAAACTGTTCTGACATAGTGCTTTCAAGTTGTGATGGTATATGCTTTTCAATACCTTCATACTTGGTATGAATTTGTGGCCATCCGTTGATTTATAATCTGTAGCAAACGCCACTTTAATCGTTGCCATCTCTCGTTCATTTTTTTCCTCCCCCTCTGCAGCACTTATGTATGCCAGCATATTTGGTAATGTATCGGCGATTATTCAACGATTGTATTCGGGTACAGCAAGATATCATACGCAAATGTTACGTGTTCGAGAATTCATTCGATTTCATCAAGTAAGTATTGTTTGATTCTGCATAAATCAAGGATGTTTATTGGTACAGAAAGCAGGCCAATTGGCTACGGCGATTGAAACTTACGCAAGCATGAGCTTAATTATTTTTAACGATGTTCCTCTGTTTTAATCAATTTGCCTTTGACGAGGATCATCTGTGCAATACACGTCAATAGGCGGCCTCTATTCAAATGATTATCATTGATTTGGGTGCGTGCATTATTATTTGCATACGAAAAAAAAAAGCTTACTGGCACATGAATCTATTAAACTTTTCGATTTGAAATTAGAAAGAAACATTTAACGTGTGCTAAATTATTTGGATCTTGGACTGGATGCAGATTGAAACTTTCGCTTCATTTTCGGAAGTTTTACTGTGGCTTACATATTTACATATTTAATTCGATGGAAATTCGATTTAGCAAGAAGCCTAAACCATTCCAAATGTCATGACGTTGAATTGATCGAGTTCCCATTAATTTTCATTATTATAAAGTCCAACTAGCATAATGACCCTAATCTAAAATATATACGAATCGTTTAAAATTCAAAATCTTCGAATAATTTTTTTTTTTCAGATACCAAATCCGTTAAGACAAAGACTTGAAGAATATTTTCAACATGCTTGGACTTATACAAATGGCATTGATATGAATTCAGTGCTTAAGGGGTTTCCCGAATGCTTGCAGGCAGACATTTGTTTACATTTAAATCGAAATTTATTGAATACGTGTCCTGCATTTGAAGGTGCCAGTCCTGGATGCTTACGGTAAGTTTTTGTTCATTCCATTCAAATGTATCGGCTGCTATTAAGTTGGCATGATATAGATGATCCCCGAATTAAATGGTGTTGAAATATTTGAAAAATTAAAATTTTAAATCGAATGACATACCGAAAATTTAAATTATTTTCAATGTTCACTGAGAGCGGAGAGCATTCATTGATGAAACATTTTGATCTAAATTTATATTCATTTTGAATTTGAAATGTGCACGTAATCGGTCATTATGCTTTCGACAATTATTATTATGAATATTATCATCATTGAATGCAAATCGGCACATGCTTTTAAAAAATAATTCAAATAAATTGTGAATCGTTCGTTATTCGTATCGGTAAAATGATAACAATTTGGATATGAGATGGAATATTGGCCATTGAATCTCATTATTGATACGTAAATAATTCGATCGATGGTATATGAATTACCATAAAGCTAAATAGTTTATACTAACTACTAAATATACAATGTAAACATTTCAATAATATCTATTTGGAATCACATCGATGATTCGATGCTATTTGTTAGTTATTCAATTTAAGTTAGAATTCAATTTTCCATTTTATGTACATTAATATCGGAAAATACAGTGCATTATCGTTGAAGTTCAAAACAACCCATGCACCGCCCGGTGATACACTCGTTCATAAGGGTGATGTGTTAACATCACTGTATTTCATTGCTCGTGGCTCCATTGAAATATTGAAAGATGATGTTGTGATGGCGATTCTGGGTGAGTGTGTAACATTATCTTCTCGACACCTTTGCCATTTATTGTATTATTATATCATTAACATGATTGTTATTACCAGTATCAAATGTCTCGGATTATAAATATTTAAGAAAAAAGAAAAAAACTAAAGCCAATCCGTTTCGTATATGATATAAAACGGATCTTATCATAATAGTTATTACCAGACAACCAGCACAATCATCCAACATAAAACTTAATGCCGTTTTTCTTTTTTTTCCCCCCTTTTTTTTTAAATTCGTTTCCATTTGCATATCTAAACAGGTAAAGACGATATATTTGGTGAGAATCCATGCGTTCATACAACATTGGGCAAATCGAATAGTAATGTTCGTGCATTAACCTATTGTGACCTTCATAAAATTCATAGAGATGATTTATTAGACGTATTAGTTCTGTATCCGGAATTTTATGATTGTTTTGTTAATAATTTAGAAATTACGTACAATATGAGAGATGTGAGTTCCATTTTTTTATTATATTTATTACTTACTTACATATACATAATATTTATCACATTGTAACCAAAATATAATTGCCATTTATCATTCTGCATCATTCAGAATTTTTATTTATATTTATTATCATCATTCATTTATATATTTATTATTGTCGATATGCTCCGAATATAATCGTACTTTTTTGAAATGGCTTCGAAAAATATATCCGTTGTTAGAAATTTCGTTTTTTTTTTTTTTTTTTTTTTGGCAAAACATTGAGTTGGACATGTGTTTGTGTGTACTTCAAGCTAGAAATTGAGACTTTTAGCTCGGAAATGGAATTTCACATTTTAGTTTGTTGTCTGAATTTAGAAACGGTCAGAGAAAAAAAAGCAATGCGAATTTTTGATTGTTACTTATAAAAAGTACTTTATGATAACGGTACGTAGTTGAAATGTAGAATCTCGATGATGATTAAACAATACACACGAACAAATATTCAGCGTTCATAACACGAATTCGATTCCATTCATTTGAAACAAACAATTCCGTTTTTGGCCATTATTCGATGGAATTTAATTAAAATTTGTATTCATTGTGTGTGTGCATGTGTGTGTGTGTGTGTGTGTGTGGTCATGTGTGTAGGAAGAGCAATCGGGTGTTGAGCTTCGACATCGATTCCGACGAACAGCATCACGTGAAAAGGAAATATTCTCGGATAAAAATAGTGAAACCCGATCCTATCGATTGTAAGTTGAAATACAAAACAAAATAATATATATATATATATATACATTCAATATATATGAATAAAAATAAAATTCAATTAAATTAAATTTCCGATTTCATTTTGAAAATGTTCATAAATTGTTCATTTCATTAAAGACATACCGGTGATACTGGCTATGAGCCCGATAACTGCTATGAACCGCGTCAACGTTATTCATTGAGTGATATGATAACGCATATTAAACGTAGCATTCCCGATTTGCGTAGTATTAAACATCAACCATTAGAAAATAAAGAATCACCATGCGGCAGTCCAAAGCATGGTGATGTTGACAATTGTGCTGGCACTAGCGGTACAAGCAATAAATACCAACACTCACGAAATCATAGTCTATTTACAACCGAATGTGTTTTCGATAAAGAAACCGATGCAGTCACATTGAGTGCGGTACAAACAACCAGTTGTACGTGTGGACCCAGCAAAAAATTACCCAGTGATAATTTGATCACAATGCATATTGACAAGAATCGTTGTACGTGTTTTGAATGTGTAGACTTAAGCTGTGACAACATCAAATAATACCATTTAAATTGAATTGTTGAATTTGCTTTTGCAGGTGATATGGATGACGATCCATCATTTCGTCCGCACCATCTTCATCACAGTACGGAAGAGGATCCAATGGGAGAAGATGACATTGAGGCAATTAACCAAGGAAAAAAATTAACCATTCCTGACGTACATCATTATGATCATCAGAAGGCTTTATACAGGTGTGTTTCACACTTCATCATTATTATCGTAACGATTGTGATCATGCTTATCATATTGTCATTTTTCTTTTTTTTTTATTTGACTGGTATAGTGATCACCATCATCACCATCATTATCATCCACATCAACATCATCAAGCTGCGGACAGGTAATAAAATGATTCCAACACAATCCTATTGTGCAATTTCATCTAATAAATATCTATTTTGATTCGTTGAATAGCTTGTTGACCATGCAATTGACCGAATTATCGACACGTTTGGATACAGTTGAATCTAGCATCAAAAAAGATATTCGAAATATTTTACAAATTTTACAACAACAACAACAACACTCACACTCAATAACCGGACGCAAACATACAGATGAAACATCCGATAAAAGTCGTGATCAATCACCTCAACAAATTGATGAAAATCGTTTGCAACGAACGCAACAAACACTAATTGAAAAACAAAATATCCTAATGACATCATCGTATCAACAATCTGAAAGTGATTTTTCATTTGAACAGCCCCACATACAGCCATCATCGCATCGTTTACCAACCGCAAGTACATCTCAGGTGCATCGATCGATATCACAACCGGAATGCACAAATATGGCAACTGATAAAAGTTTACTCAGGTTCGTTTTGTCCTTTTTTCTGTTTTCGGTTTCATTAAACACATTTACATATACAGGTGCTCCAAGTTCTCTTCATTCAATCAAACTTTAGATGATAATGAACAATGGACAGCCTTTGCACCGATAGCAAAGTTAGAATCACTTGATGAACTTGACCAGGTGATTTGAACTATTTCAAATCAATTTCACTACGAATTCAACGAAAAACTGTTTTTCTGACTATTTTTCTTTCTGATTTATTTTAGGAAAGCAAACATTCCACTAATTTAGATAAATCGCCATAAATTATACGTGCACGGATCCATTTTACCATTGCCGAGCATTCAACTGAAAATCATTGAATCGTTATGAGGTCATTGGACATGATGAAGCCGAAAAATGATTCACTTTGTCGCATGACACACCAAACATACACACTTTCTCTCTCTCCCTCTCTCTCTCTCTCTCTCAACCACAAACACGATAACAAGACATATTAATTCGATCCATTGAAAATAAGTTGATGACTTTTTTCTTGAAAGAAACAAAGAAACAGAAATAAAAAAATAAAGCAAAACAAGAATCATAAATTAAAATAGGAATCGATGTAGATAACAGCTCATATTGCATACTGCGACCATTTTTATTTTGGTTTTCGTTTATATTGATTTTATTGAATTTTTCTTCGCTTTTTGCGAATTGCTGACAGATTTTCATTGAAATATTTTTCATTTGATAATTGTGGGTCGAAAATAATTTTTAAGCATAAGAAGTTTGCTTTCAATTCGCACAAACAAGGAAAACCCAAACAAAATAATGAAAAATTGCATAATACAAAATATGGCACATAAAAAACATGTTTAGAACGTATCGCGTGCAAACAAAATGGCTGTTGGTTGATGGCTGCTTTCGAACAGCATTTTTCTACTATGAATTTAATAAATTTTTTCAGTGTGACTCGGTGCAATGGAACAAGTGTGACCATACACACACACACACACACAAACAAACAAACAAAAGCCATCGACTTCTTTAGTGAAAAGACTTCAAAGGAAATCAAAAAACAGCGCAAGCATTTCCATGAATAGTGGATTAGTAATTTAAAAATTTCGAATAAATTCCTTTTGAAATGGATGAAATTGAAATAGATTCTTTAGTTTTGCGTTGAACGAAAAGAAATGTTTCTATTTCTTGGGCTGTGGTAACGAAAAAAAAAAACAAATTATGATTAAAAATTACAAATTGTTCGCTAAAACTGTGCAAAAAAAAAAAAATAATATTCGAGGTGAAAATGTATTTATTGAGCAATCAATTAAAAACTTTTATGTTCTTTCATTCTTTTCCGCATCATTTCGTTCAATTTTCTTGTTTTTTTTTTGTTTCATCGAATGGGCTGGCTGATGCATGACATGTATACAAAGATGGAAATTAATTTGTTGTACCGAATAATAATGTTTTTAAGGGAGAAATGAAAAATTATAGAAATTATTATTAAATCATATCAAAATTAATTTATTTACGACCATTTTCAATTGAAAATATTTTCTGTTAATCAAAAAAAGCAAAAAAAAAAAAACTAAACAAAATGGCAATCTGTTTTTCATACAATTTTTAGTCTGATCTAATTCTTTCTTCCACTCGTTGCGGTCACTTTTCGCATGAGATCTTTATTCGCTTATACTCTGTTCTTTTCTTCATATTTCTGATGAACACCAAAAAAAAAAATAAAATGTTGATTTCAACACAAATGGCACAGACACGCCTCTTCTAGAACCTTAACGGATAACAAAAATACGAAGGTTTAAAAAAACCATTTGGGAAATAATTTCGTCAATTAAAATTTCTTTTCATTTATTAATTGATTTATTCAAATGAAATCCTATTATTATTATTATTATTATTATAGCTACATATTAAATATTGAATGCTCGGATTAATTATTAAGAATATTTGAAAAATAATAATAAATCAAGCGTTTCAGTTTCATTTTACGCAAATTATTTCATTTCACGCATTCATTTTACGCAAATCATTTACACTTAATTACGTTTTCGCATTTTTCCGTTTTCGCATTATGTTTTTGTACGGAATTATAATATGAATCGTTGATGCGAACCAAATAATGCAAAGAATCGAATTTTCTAAAAATAAATCTCGCGAATTGTTCATCAAACCAGCAGCTTCGAACCTAGAATATAAGCAAAGAACTCAGATGAACATCGTAGGCACGGTTTACCGCAAAGTTGAATAGAGATTATCCATTTCATGGTAAAATGTAGCCATCGAATGATAAACTGTATTGACTTGCACCAGTAAAATTCTATTTCCATAACAGAAAGGAAAATATTGGAATTCAAAATTGCCCGATTATCTTACATTATTATACATTTTTATGCAATTTCATATAAAAAATAGAAAATGTAGTTAATCATAATTGAAGAGAGTCATTCGAATTACAATGTTCCTTTCTGTGTAATATTTAAACGTTTCAATACAAATTTAACGATATTAACAAATAAATTAAAGAAGCCATTTTGTCTAAATTGTCATTGATTCATAATTCCGTAGAAAAACATAATGCGAATACGTATAAATGTGAAAACGTAAAAATGCGAAAACGTAATTTAGCTCATGCACAAAATGTAAGGAGAACAAGAAGACAACATTTGTGTCAATTGCCCGCAATTTGCATTGCTTAAAATAAATGATTACAAAAAATTATTATTCCAAAACCAATTTGGAAAATTTCTGGTTGCTTCAATGGAACAGATCATATTTTCGACCATTTTTTCCATATTCTTTCTTTCGTTCGTTTTGTATCTCTCTCTCTGTCTCTGTCTCTCTCTCTCTCTTTCTCTGTTTCCCTCTTTTCCCTTTGAAAGCAAAATAAAATCATACTCAAATTGTAATTTCTATAGATGCCTTCATACACACACTTATTCTCTTATTTTGAGTGACACATTCTGTAAATATGTGAATTGGAGTTAAAGGTTTGTATGCGAATGCGCATGAAAAGCTGAGATTAAATAAAATGAACAATTTTGACTTTTTAACGAACGATGCCTTTTCAAAATGTTAAAACATTCTAATTAAAATCAGGTGTTTCATAGTTTGTTTGATTTAATCGCTGCGACTTGATCATGTTTATTTTGGATTTAGAATTTTATTCGTCATTTTGATCAATTCTGCATGCATCAAAAACAGAAATGTTAAATGTTGGCGGTTATGACAAAAACCGAATTTTATTTGTAAAGTAAAATAATTTAAAATGAACAATTGAATAATTAAGAGCAAAATGCAAAAAGCATTCACAACACAAAAAAAAACAAACTTCAAATTCAAAAATTGTAAAAAGCACAGCGAAGCTTTCATATCTAGATGATGGAATTAATCAAATACTTAAAAACCAAATTTTTTCGGAGGGAAATGTTGAAAACAGAAAAAAGCATTTCAGATTATGGTTTTCAATCCTGTTTTAGTTTTCTTTTTTTTTTGGCTGTACATATATGGTGGCCTTTGTGGAAGATACGTGATTTTATTTGTCAATTGTTTTCGCTTCGATATTAATACACCGCATACAATTCAAACAAACGTTCAATTGGTCATTATCAATTGATTAGAGCGTGCGATATGAGAATATTTATCGAGCGACTAAAAAGAAGAGCAAATAAAACGACAACGT
>GL501539.1:396145-413344 GCA_000149185.1 Mayetiola destructor | reverse complement strand
ATTCTGTATATTTACAGTACACTAACCAAGAGAGGCGATAATAACGATTTACACAAAACTTGATTTTGTTTTGAACAACAACGCAACAACAAATGAAAGATTATCCAATTTTTTTTTTTTGAATAATTCTTTTTCAGTTGCCAGAAGACACCGAATATGGATCATGACATTGAGAACATTGGAATCCAGACTTTCTTTCCATTGACCCAATTCATTGTTGATTTTCGGACAATAGTCAAAAAGTTAAATTGACACAAAATACATAAAATGAGAAACACGTTTCATAATAATATTTGTGTTTCATTATTATTATTATTATTATTATCGTTTGACAATTTTGTTAATTTTTTCTTTCAGTTTAAATTCAAACATTCCATAATTTGGAACAATGAAATTGATAGTTTGATAATGGAATTAGTAAAATCATAGCGGCATAGAAAATTTCAAAGCACATGCCGATCATCGTATGCCTTCAATTCAGGCATTGGCCATTTAGCATATGTATTGCATCATCAGTGGTCTGTTTCAGCTCGAGTCACATCGCAATAGACAGCATAAGAACATAGTATTCGGCAACATGTCATAATTTGGATCACACAACAAACACACTTGTTTAATGTTTGGTGAGCATTGGGTGCTCTTCGTTCGTGTTTTTCTTTTTATTATTTTATTATTTGCTTTGTTTATATCCATTTTGGATTTAAAGCAAATCAAAAGAAATAAAAACGGTGATGGAATGAATTTCATTTTTTAATTATTCGAAATAAAAACAGAACAGAACGAATTGAATGTTTTTTGAATTCATGTTGCACCTATTTAAAGTCCAAAAAACAATGAAGGATTAGGGCAATCGAGTAGTAGCTTGAAGAAATTCTCGAAACTATTCAAAATGATATGGTTCGTTTTATGCTTTAAAGAGCCCATTGCCCGTTTATTTATTGTAGGAATCAAACGGCGTTGATGAACATCTGTTCGGAAAACGGCCTGATCACAAACTATGATTGATCCAAGCGTTATAACTTTTTTATTATAATGTTAATGTTATTGCCGCCAAATGTCATATTTCTTCCGAAATTTTCCATTTATGTGTTTCTTCTTTTTCATAATGAATCAGCGCATTAAGTTCTATTGAACGAAAAATTTGTGTTTCTTTTCTTTGAAGAAATATCATTATTCGATTGTTAGACACACGTGAATAGGCTGAAAATACATATTACGATCAAAACAATTAATGCATCCACCAATAAATCTCACAAAAGAGTCTCTGGCCTTTTGTCATCATTATTATTGTACGTGAAAATGATTATTATTATTCATATCAAATGTTCAAATAAACACCAAAAATTGATCAACAAAAGAAAAAGAACAATCGTTCACTGACGATCGCATGATAATGGATTAATATTTACCTGATTTCCGATAATGATGGATATTCGCATATTCGGAATGTTTTTGAATTCGATCCAACCGAATAAACGCGACCATTTGGATGAAATTCGGCACAACGAACCGCTTGAACATCTTCCAGTGTTGTGACAGCTACAAAACGTGGACGATTCGGATCATTTTGATGATGAATCTGTTTTTTGTTTGTTTTTTTTTACCAAAAAAAAAAAAGAAAAAGAAATTTAGTTTAAGTTTTGTTTTTTATTTTTCGTCGATTTTATTTATACAAAATAATAATAAGAATACAATACAATAACAGGCATACGACTATCAAATAGTAGTCCGCAGTATTTAAAACAAGCCATCATTGTTCGATTGAATTGATTTTCTCTTCAATTTCAATAAAATCGAAAACAAAATAGAAAATAATCTATATTTATGCGAATTATTCAATATATGTTGTGTTTTTTCTTCTTTCAATTTAAATTTTCTTTTATTCGTCCAATGACTGACCGATCCTTTTGTACTGTGTGCGTACAAAAATAAGCCAAATAATGAAAATTCGCATTGAATTTTCCTTTTTCAATAAATAATAATCTAAAGAAATAAGTTCAATTTAAATGGCTTTAATATTGAAAGTGAGTTTGTGCTTTCGAAAAAAGAAAATGAAAAAAAATTCATATCACATTCGTTGTTGTCCATCTGGAGTACAATTGAAATGAAGAAATAGTTTGCTCGTCTCACAAATGTTTATCATTATTTATATCAAATATTTTATGATACAAAGATGAAATTATATCGGATGGATTTTTTTTTTTTGCCCGACCAAATACTATACACACGTATGTTTTTGCACAAATTGTTTTGCTGAACGAAAGATTCAAAATTTCGAATTGATTGTATCTCATTGTTGTTTTTGGATCGAACATTCATCAACAATGAAAAATGTAATCGTCGGTCAACTGATCAGTGATCACCAGTCAATGGAATCATGATGCGTGACTAAGCTCTCACTCGAAATATAAATGGTTCGACTTTTGTTGGCATTTTAAAATCTATGGAACTGATTTTTGTCTATAATATGTATTTGTGTTCCGTTCAAAAGTCATGCTCTCATCGAAACATTATAAAACAAATTTTCACAAAAACATTGATTTGCAAAACAAAAACATTCATTTTATTGGAAAAAAAATTCACTTTTTGTTTCGGTTTTTATCAGGTAAATCTTCGATTCGAAGCGGCGTGAATGTTAATTCAATATCGAAGAAGTAAAAGCATTTGGTCTACTGATCAGTAGATAATAGGTAAAGTGAGAGAGAGAGAGAAAGAGATTTATAAACATTTGAAGTTGGAATAAATCAATCAATGTCAAACTTAAATTCAGCTATAATATCGTCGATGTACAATATACAGTTAGATTACACGCAATGCAATGCCATTCGACGAAATAAGTTTAAAAAAAAAATATCATGCAATGCAAAACCGATTTAGTTTGCATTTGTCATTGTGATGTGTTTGAATGTTCCTTCATTTCTATTTGTCTATTTTAAACCAGAATGAATAACTGTATACTAATGTAAAATGTGAGTACGCGTGCGCTAACTTGAGCGTACACATGTGCTCATTTAGTCTTAAATAGAAACAATCAGAGAAAAAAAAATTTACTGATTTTTATTGGATGCAATTCATTTCATAGTTGAATTTGTAACGCACTGCTCGATATGTGCCATTGCGATTTACAATTTCCAATACTTAATTATATTGGATCATTTTCAGGACGGTGAATGTAGAGTGTGCAATGATTTACTGTATCTAACCCACTAACCACTAAGTATATCAAATTACATCGAACAACATTATGTGACAAAAAGTATTCATTCATTTCAATTAAATGCAGTTATCATTACTCATGCGAATGGAGAACAGTCAGAAGAAAAAAACGGCAATTGTCTTTTGTGATTTGATGTCAATCATTGATTGACGAATAAATGAGGTGGACTGTATTGGCGTTTCGATTGCAACAATAAGAAAAAAAAATACAATCATTAATTCAAATTGAATGACACTTATTATTCAAATGAACCACAGACATTGTGGTCATTTGAGACGATTCGAAACGATTTGAAATGCCATCAAAACAGATCAGAACGAAACTAAACTAATTTGTCGCTTTCTAATTGCATTAATAATAATGATTCATATTTCTTTAACTTCATTATTGCTGAAGACAAACGTTTTCCTTCTTAAACGAACAAAATATTGTAGCAGAATTGGAGCATTTACCGTCGAGTTTGTTATCTTTCTATGTCTGTGTGCCAAGAATCGAGCTATACTAAGTCTGTATTGTCCGTCATTTTCAAACACATGAAAACGTGATTTCAAGAATCATAAATCAAAGTCCATTCAGTGGTTCTCATTCGAATGATTGAAGCTAATATACGATACGGTCTGAAGGACCGAACACACGAAAACTAAACCCATTGAGATCGTGATGAATGTGACTAGAAAGGTAAGCGATCATTGATGATTACTTTAAATGTAAAAGAAAATCAATTTAAATTTCGAAAGTTCAATCAAATTCGTTAATTTTGAATTGTGAAGTACACGAAAAAAAAAATTATGAAATTACTCTTAAATGTTTGATTGCTAATAAATAATTGATGTTTTTAGCAGATGCTGTTCGTATGAAACCTCAAATTTCATGCTTAATAGCATCAATCATTGTATTTTTGAAAATTTATTCAAATTGATAAAAATATGGGTTAAAAAGAAAATGGTCAAGAACGGATACATTTTTTTCGATTGGTGCTACACCTTTAACAAGCATGACTCCCAATGGTATTCGATCTCAAACTAATTGTAATAACGAAAATATAGCAAGTGGACAGAAACCACCAATACACTTTCGCAACGAGGAATCCAGCTAAATTGTAGCTAAAAGACACTTTTCAACACATCATATCAGTAATTGGGGTAAATCATTTTTTGTGTGTTACAGTGTCAGATAGCTGCGATATCAGATCGAGAATAAAACAAACAAAAACCAAAGAAGAAAAAAAGAAGAGAAAAAAAATGAAAGATGAAGTGGAAGTGAAAAAAAAACTTAACAAGATTTGTTGCGGCGTTTACATGTTTCTAGGTTAATGACGTTTTGTTTTATTGTATTTGCTATGATCATCGTATAATTTGGCAAAGTATTTTTTGGTTTCGTCGCCTTCATTTATTCGTTGTTTTTTATGGTTTTCTCTTCATTTTTGCGATTATAATATGTGATCATTCGCACATTTTTCTTGTATTATTAATGAAATGATCATATTCATTGTTGGAAGTAACTTGATTTACTGTTTAGCGTTCATCATAATTCTAACGCTTTAATATGATTAAGAGAAAAAAAAATAGGTACAATGTTTGATTGGCTGTTGCCCATTGGTTGCAACTAAATGTACGTTTATATATTCCAAAAATTGATAATTCACTGTTTGTTCCGGCGAATAATACGAATGGCTTGACTCTATTTCTTTTTGGGATCATAAATACTTTTCCCTTTTCGTTTGCCTTTTGCTAATAATCTCATCACAGCAATTGCTTTTGTAATTTTTAGTTCAAATGGATTATCATTACCGCCGTCACCGTTACACTACATACATTGAAATTAATTAGTCGTGATGTATTTCATCATGTTTTATGTTCGTTGAACGCTTCTTCAGCCAGTAATTACATTTTCCATTTACTTTTTTGCTTTTTGCCTTCATTTAGTTTTATATTGTTTGCGCGCGTCATCCAGCTAAAACAAGTCACATTTGACGAGTCTCATTGTAATAATTAGCCAATGGAATTGTTTTCAATGGAGATGTTATTCATTGGTCATTGATCAGAATTATATATGTTCAAATAGTTTGCTCACGAAACCATTGAACGATGATCATTTTCGGGGCTTCAGGGCTCAATTTAAATATCACAGACCATCGAAGGCATTTACAATCGATGCGATTTTTATTTAAAACAGTTTCATTGTTCTTTTTTTTCTCGTTTAACAATTATGTAAATTTAATTGGAATTTTTCATACTGTGGTGAATGAACCAGCGATTACATTGTCATGCAATTCAAATTCAATAAACCTTGAGCTCATCTTCTGTCTTGTTTTTTTTCTACTGAAATCGATTTTGAAATGCGAACGCATTTTATGCATCCATTACTTTCTATACGATTCAAGTGAATGAAAAAGGAAAAGAGATCCGGACGACGGACGATGGACAACAGACGACAATAATTCAATTTACGTAATCATGAAGAAAAAATAAAAAGAAGAGAAAAGAAAGATATTGAATCGATTAGAGTCATCGTCTTCCATTTACATCGACGATGTTGTTGTCTTTGATTTGAATTGAATACATCTGAAGCATCCATTCGCTTAACGGCTCTACTTTTTTGCGATGACTGTTGTTCAAGCATGTTCATTATCGACACACTTTGCCACAATAAAAATTCGATTTTATTTTCGAATTATTGAAATCAAGTGAATCTTTTGCAGTGAAATTTGCTGCTATGCTCAATGATAAATTTAAATGATTAAATTTTATTCAGTTTTTGATTGTTTTTCGGTTTGAATACGCATGCAAATTATTATGAACGTTCTGCGATCTGACCAACATTAGTTCATTTTAACTTAACTTTCGATCAAATTTATCACCGAATCGCGAAACCAAAATGAAATTGATCGACAACCGATTATATTCTTATGGAAAATGAACAAAGGAATCGTATGCGAAATGATATGAAACCGACGACAAAACAATGGAAAAATGCAAAAAAAAAAACGGTGATTGATTGTGAATAAAAAGTGAAATTTATTTGATTTCATTTTCGTTGAAAGGGGAATCGAAAGAGAATTGTGACTCAATAAACTGTTGAACTGTTCATTGATAATGAAATAAATTTAAATCGATTCGATATCAATCGAGTGAAATTTCCATTATCAATGGATCAATAAACCATTTTGCCAAATTTAAACTGCACCACCAACAATTCCAAATACATTGAGTCAACGGATAACGGGCAAAAGACCCAAATCCAAACCGAATGGCAATGGTTTTTTTCTTCTGATTATTATTCATTTATCATTCATCGTAAGTCTTATGCTTGATTTTAAGGTTTGAAGGTGTTAAAGCAAAACAAAAACAAAAAATTGCTTTTGCGCTCAATCCGACTTTCATGCGCACGCCGTTGATGCTTCAACGATACGATGCGAAGTAAATTGCTCAATATCGGTGAAGCTGTTTCTCATTTTTTTTGTTATCTTTCCATTATATATAGTAATTCATTGTTTGGCTGGCTCAAGTACACCAAAGAAAAGTAAAAAATATATATAATTTCACTTTGCGTGTTGTTGATTATTGGTGCAGGCAATTAATTTCCCTTTTTCATTGCAATTTTCGCTTTATGCAATAGAAAATTATCTTAAATGAATAGTTGTCATACGCAAAATGCGTACGCCATTCATTCAGATTGATTAATGAACTGCTCGAAATTCCTTTTTCGAACTGTTAATTTTTTTTCATGTTGTTAGTTGTTTTTACCTTCCGTTTGTTCATACATCATACATCATACATATATAGTCTATTCGTTTCTCTTATTTATAACAAAGTTTCAGTTTAGTGTTGAATCTTTTGCTCAACATAAATATGATTTTATTTTTCCCATTCGTTTGCATTATGGGTTTTTGGTTTGTGGCTCACTACTAGCGAGCACAAATTCAATACAATGTATATTTTTAATTTTTTTTCTCTTCTTTTTCTCGAAGTGAAAGCGTCAGACATCTCCAGTCGAGATAAGAGAAGTATTCTCATTGAAAATCGCTCATAAAATCATCTTTTCTTTTAGAAATTTTCGACAAAATTCGAATCTCGTAGAGTTTGTCATCTAAGATTTTGATTTGTGTTGTTGATTGTTAAAATTTTGTTTATGAAAAAATTGTGGAAACAATTCTTTTTTTCATCAACGCAATAATGACATTCGTAAACAATAGCTAGACAATTTGAAAGATCTAAATAGAATTTGCCAGAAAAAAAAGAAAAAAATTCGTTGTTGTTGTTGTTTTTTTTTTTTTTGATCTTTTCCCGAACCTGAAATCGTTTTCCAAAACTTGATGTTTCCACCTCGAGTAAATTGTCCATTGATCGCCGAACGCCATGCTTCATCATGCCGAAATTATTATTCAAACGATTCTTTTTAAATTCATTGTAATTTTCTTTGTTGTATGTGGGCCAATCGGTAACGATTTCGGTGCGTACATCTTCCATAGATTTGGATCGAATGCATGTTGCACATGATGATCGAAATGGTGGTGTTGTTTGCGTTGGATTACGTAATTTACGGAATCGATTCTTATCCTGTTGCATTAAAATATTATTATTCGGTGGATATTCGGTTGTTGTTCGGCCATAATATGAACCAGCGCTACCGTTTGATGGTGGTGGCGACGGCATACCCAAACTATTTTTCATATATGGTTGTGAAATGAGATAATAATTTTTTGCATTTTTCATATTTGCCAAATTCATGGCTGATGCATATTTGCCATCAATGGCAGCCGCTGCCGCAACCATATTAAATTGATGAAAATTAAATTTATTTGCACGACCATAAATGGAATTATTGTAGCCATAGATGTTGTTGCCATTGAAATTATTGTTGTGATTCATTTTGGTGGCAGCCGATGCTGTGCTAAGTGCCTGATATGTGGCCATTTGGGCTCGTGAAACTGGCGTACGATACATTGGTGGCCATGGACGAAGGGCATTGTCGGAAAACCGTTTAGCCGACGATACACTCGATGGTGGATGCGATGATGGTGCCGAATAATAACCCTTGTTTGATTTATAACTTTGTATATCACCGCTAACCATTTTGTCGGATTTATTTTTTTCTTTTTTCGTTTTCTTTCGTGTCCGATCGCCTTCAGATTTCTTAGACCCGGCACAGATTCAGTTGCATCAAACTGAATTCTTGTTGTATTATTATTTCTTTTCTCTTCTGTTTTTTTCGTCTTTTCACTTTTTAATCGGTGTTCATGTAACGATTGTTCAAATGTTGCATGCAAACAATTGATGTGAGTTTTTACTCTTCTATTTTAATTTTCTTCTTCAAAAATCTCTTCAATTGTTTCGTCGACTTTTCGTTCAATTTTCTCTCACTTTGCCAAATTGCGTTCTGTGCTTGCGTTTTGAACTTTGCACCAGACATCCATTCAATTATTTGCACGTGAATTTACTTTCACTCAAACTTTGCATACACATATAATTGGATAAATGAGAGCAATTTTATATCGAATTTTAAGTGAAAAAGCGTCTTTTTTGTCTTTCTCTCTTTCGCACACACACTCTCTTTCTCTCTCTCTTCTCAAATCAACTGATTTGTGTTCAAACAAATTGATTAATTAAGCAAAACGTCAATGTCAATTTCAACACGAAACACTAGCTTCGAATCCATTTGGATTATGAATCTCAAGATTTGTGATTCAATTACCGATTCAAATGAAATTTAATGTAATTTGAGCTACTTTAAAATTGTTTTTGTTTTTTTTTTTAATTTTGATTTGTTTGCACGAAATGTGAAACCACATCATTGGCCTATGCTGTAGATCTTCACCACTGTTGTTTGCTGCTTCAAATTCAGATTGAAACGGAAAAAAAGCAGCACACAAAACAGTTTGAACAATAAACACCAATCTTTTAACATTTCTTTTATTTTGTTCATACCTATTGTGGTTTCAGGTTTTATTCGTATTCGTTTTTTTTTATTATTATAATAATACATATTATTTTTTGTTGTTCCTCAAATGGTTTTTTTTTCTTCAAATTTTCAAAAAGTCAATAAACGTATTAACAATTTCGATGTTATAACAATATTCAAATCACAACAATATATGAAACATAACTGTATCGTATGGCATTAATACATCAAAATTCAAATGTGAAGCGTTCTTGTTGCAGCCCACGTGATGTCTTTATCTGAACTGTATGATGGGCTTTTATTCAGTTCATTCGCAAGATATTCATATTGTACATTTGGTCATAGCCGCTATTTTTCTGGTACTTCTTTTTATTATTATTTTCTGTACTCATTCATTCATTTATTTATTTATTTATATATTTTTCTCTTCTCTCTATCATTTTATTCGTTACAACGAATACATAGCCAACTATACAAATTGTTCACACAATTCACTTGTTCGCATATGGAATTATTATGAATTTCTTTTGAATTCAAATTGAGCCAGCAAAAAGAAAAAAAAAATCAACAAGAATCCACAAAAATTAACCACAAAATACGTATATTCAAAACACATGAACTATTCTCATCACTTTCAGCACATGAGAATATCTTGCATGGCCTGCAAAAAAATTTCTAAATCACTTTTTATTAGATATGGTTAAATTTCGGTTCTATTATACAGTTTAATAACAACAAAGTGATATCGGAACGATGAAAGAATTTTACGTTCCAAACACAAATCAATTGCGTTAATATAAAAATTTTAATCAAATTTCCTCAGCAAAGATTCGACCGAATTTTATCACACAATTTCCATTTAACGTAATACAGTAGATTAAAATGTGCGCCCGCAATCACGATCATGCACTTGCCGCACAAAAATCGTTTGAATTCAAAAGTTAAAACTAATGTTATTTTCTTTCGCAGCTTTGAGATGACGAAAAATTTCCAACGATCAAGAAAACACGTCTGAATTGGCCGAGTTCAATCATTTAACTGTATGTAGCTCTTCTTTCATTTCTCTTCATCGCATAAAAAATTGTCCGATTTATAGTTACTATCGGAGCATATAGCGAAAATAGCGACGAAATAAAGAAATGAAATGAAATGAAAAAAAAACAGCATTAAGGGGAAAAACAAGCTCGAATAGCTTATAATACATACAATCGCTCATGCCAAACGCTTTCATGCCAAACAATACGGTTTTCCATTTTAATTGCTATACATCGTTCGTTTTAGTTATCATATATATGTATACGATTTTATTCATTCATTCGCATATAGTATATATTGCAGCCAATCAACACATTCAAACACATTTATGCTTTATGCTTTTTGCTTTTTGCTGAATGGCGTACTATGAACTATGAAAGATAAACAAAAGAGGCAAAACATCAGAATCGCCGTATTTACCAAATACATTGATGAAAAAAACCAATTTCCCGCAATATTGTATTGTGTATATCAAAAGCCAAAACATTACATTTGACCATGTAGCCGATCAAACGATCGAGTAGCAAAATAGTAGTGAATAGCTGAAAAAAAATATTATACTCAAAGTGAGTGAATTGCTCCAGTATAACAGGCAATCGTTACTTTGCTGCTGCTATCAAACATTTGAAAAACGCAGTGAAAAAGAAAATAACAACGAGTCGTTGAGCTGAGGAGAAATGAACGATCGTTTTAACGGCAGCATATTCGTTATGCGAATTTCTTCTATTCTTGTTGTTTCTTCGTATATAAATGTGCCATCAAGATCATCAACAACATTCATAGGTAAAATGAAAACTGTGAAACATTCGTACTGGTATAGTCTAGCTTTAAGTATATATTGAATCCGTCCAAATTAGGAAACCAACTGAAAAATACTGACACTTTTCCATTTGCGTACAAAATATGCGCAATGATTTTATTGTTGCACAGTGCAAAATATATTTATTTATTTGTTTTTGGATTTAAATTCATGCCGAGTCGCCACAAAGTACCGGTGATCATGAAGTAATGCAAAAATAAAACACAAAAAACTGTTGCTTTTTTTCGATGTAAAGAAATTGTTATGTTAATTTTTATCTTTATTTATTTACATTAAAAATTTCATAATGAGATCATTTGAAGGAAATTATCGTTTCAACATTCAAAAAAAAAAAAAAATAATAATGTATTTATGTGCATCAGACACTACATATACAGTAGGGAAAATTTTCACATCGAGACACATTCATGAAGCCAATCCCGACTTAGTCCCCCCACATTAAAAATATAATAATAATTAATTGCCACAAACACTGCATACCATTTATATATCTGGCTATTTTTCGATAAAATATAATAATCTATCATTGGATATGCGATCAAAACAACGGATCTTTGCATAAACCGGACGCTAGGCACATTAAATTGGAACAATGTATAAAAAAAAAAATAAATTACATATGAAACAGAAGAAGAAAAAAAAACACGAAGCACAAAAGAGAAAGAATAAACTAGCTCAATAGCACCGGCTGTGGGACTCTACGGGCTGGCGATCAATTGGGAGTAAAAATTGCATTTGATTTATTGTCACAACGGTGCTGTCAATTCATGAACCAAATTACGATGGTGGAAAGAAAAAACTTTTATTTAATGATTAATCGATTGGTAATATATAATTAATCATTGCATACAATACTGTTGTCAAATTTTTTTATACAAATTGAAAATCGATGTCAAAGATGACAGAATGATTATTGAGAGAATCTTCCGAATCGCTGAATAACAAATAATAATAATAATTGATTTATTGTCACAACGGTGCTGTCAATTCATGAACCAAATTACGATGGTGGAAAGAAAAAACTTTTATTTAATGATTAATCGATTGGTAATATATAATTAATCATTGCATACAATACTGTTGTCAAATTTTTTTATACAAATTGAAAATCGATGTCAAAGATGACAGAATGATTATTGAGAGAATCTTCCGAATCGCTGAATAACAAATAATAATAATAATAATAATAACAATCATTTGCAATGCGTGCGATCGTGTGAAAGAGGAGAGAAGAGAAAAGAAGTTGCTCGAATTGAACCGTAAGCCATCCGTCGTTCAATTGAATCAAATAGCCAGTGAAGACCCTTCAACCACAAATAATCCACGAAAGTTCAATGATATAAATATTGTGCGAGCATTTCATTTGGATCAATCTTTCATGGTATTTTTAAGGCCTAAGCCAATTTCAATTCATTCAGTTACATAAAATTTAAAGCGTATCAATTGTACAGTCGAAAATGGAAAGCGGCATTTTGTTCAGATATTATTTGCTTTTAATTTGCATGGCTTAACTTTCATTCCACAACGGGAATGCACAAAAATTAATTTCAGATCATATGAATGAATATATATAATTAAAAATTGTGATTCATTTGTCTTCTTTCTGACACTTTAATCGTCACCGTCATCATTTCCCAAATATTTAAATTAAATTCAAAATAAATAATTTCATCAAATCACTGAAATTGAAGGAACGAATTAGCGAAACCAATCAGTTTTAACTAACCAATTTGAATTTATTGATTTTTCGCATAGAAAAAAAGGAAGTAAAACGAAAGCAAACACGAATAACGAACGATAAATGAATAAAAAAATTGAATAATTCGTTTATGAGAATCGAATTTTAAAACTTAAGTTAAAATTCCCTTGCATTGAAACGGTTAAGCGTGGCGCTTGAGCAAATGATAATCAAATTGACCAAATCAAAATGAAACGGAAAAATTAAATAAATAAAAACAAATTGTTGTTCAGATCACTATTGATATGCTATTCTTGGTGTTGGTTTTACTATCACATTCACACAACACACAATTCGAGTTCAATTCACAAATTCTTCACCTGAATGATAAATTTTGGTTGCAGCCAATTATAATTGATGTTTGCGCATAAAAAAAAAACAGCAACTGGTTAAAATTCATGATTCGGAAGGCGCCCAAAAATTCAAAACGAAACATGAAAATGGTATATTTAATTGGGCTGGAATAGTGCTCAGTTGGAAAATTATGTCAACATTTCAATGGAACATAAATCGATTAATATTATGACATTTATTCGAATCAAATTATTATTATTAATGTAGAATTGAATGTGCATCTTTTTATTGACTCATTCATTCATGCACTTCATAAAACTGGTTGATTGTTGTTGAACAGTTCAATATCCCGTCTATCGGCCATTTTAGTTTTTGAATAACCGTTGTTCTTTTGGTTGTTCATAAATGTTTCATGCATAAAAATGTGACACGTTTATTTAACGAAGCGTATCTCTCCAAAAGGCTGGCATTGATTCAAAAAGTGGCCCAACTATAATTCAAATGCACTTAGTTCTAATCAAAATATGCACAACATTCTTGATACTGGTTTCATTAGCTTAGACCAGTTGATTTTATGAGAAATATGTTTGCCAGGTGAATCAAACTTTGAATAAATGCTCAATGTGCAATGTGCAATGTGCAATGTGCGTCGTGTGCACAGTGTGCAGCGCTATTTGCCGTTTGCACTTCTTAGAACAGAGTTTGACCTACTTAATCGTGTTGTCTGCGATTGCAAATTATTGATCGGTTCAAAAATTCATCGGCAAACAATTTTACGCGCACAGCAAACGATCGAGCATTTTATTTCTCAAACACCAACACAAACATACTCGTCATCGAATGGAAATTTTATGCTTCTCTTTTTATTTCTAGAAAATTCGAATGTATTCGCGATGCAATGATTTGATGTGATTTGATGCGGCATTACCAAATCATATTCATATATTGAATGAGATAACCGATTTATAATAGCAAATCGTATGATGGCATGTCATTCAACTATTAAATACCATTGAATTGCATCAAGATCAATCTATTATGCATTATCCATTAACAAAGTAAGCACCGTTGTATTCAACCGGTTGCATGTTTTTCCCCTTTGAGTATAGTTTGTTGTTGTTGTTGTATTTATTTGATGCGCGGGCTACGACATTGACCGTATACCAGTTTCGATCTAATGATTTTAATCATAAATGTTGGCCGTGTTTTCCATTGAATTCCAATTTTAAATTGCATTGAATTATAGCTTACGGTGTTACGAGCCATAAAATCAATTCACTTTGGTATTATCGGTGGTTCGTAAATTGTTAATTGATAGTAATAATTAAATTGAATGTATCATATCCCGAATAAATAAACAAAAGAAATTAAATTTTCTCATCACATTTGTATTCGATGACTGATAATTTTCATTACACCAACACTCATCTATTTTGCTAGCGTATGATCGAAATTGACCAACCAACTTTCACTACAAAACCGCAATTTATGATTATCATTTTGTCAGCGTGTCGAACAAAAAAAAAACCATTTGGATTATTTTTATGTTCGTCGCTTTAAACTCAATGCAGCGACACGATTCAAATCTTTTATTATGCAAAGTGTTCATAACAATAAATAATAATAATACGGAAAATTTGTATGCTCTCGCTTTTGCTCCATGATAAATTTGAACTATTTACGTCAAAAATAAATTGAACTCTGTCATGTGCAAAGATTTAATTATAGTATTTTTTGTTTTTATCCTCATTATTACAGAATTGAATTTTTAATTTGATATTTAGATCATAAATTGTTATGCATAGAGACAGAAGACAATCATGGCCCTTATACGTGAACATTGTTGATTTTTATGCAACCAAACAATTGGTCAAGTGTGCTGAAAACTTGAACAAGATTTCCATTTCGCAAAAAAGACAAAAATCCTGATCAATATCAGGGAATTATTTCCATTTACATAGTGAATGCAAGTTGTTATTCCATGTTTGAAGCCCAGGGAAACGTCCCTAAAAAAATTAAATCGATTTCAGATCTTTCAATTAATTCAACCGAACTCCTGTATATTGCTTCAATTCCATTTACTAATTAAAATTGTTTGGTATTTTGCTTGATTCGATCATCTTCATTTGTTTTTGTTTACCTAGTTTTTGTCTAATGGGCACAATGCCACGAAGAATGACGTAATAATGGTTTGTCGGTTTTATTATATTCCAGAAAAAAGATGCCATACCGTGAAAAATGTTTGAAAAATGCTTGGAAAATGTTGGTAGCATGTTGGCTTTGAAAAATGATCTCTTTAATCACCATGCATTTTCATTCATTTCCCATAAATCGTGCAACCACCAAAAATTTATTCGTGAACTTCGCATTCCGATTCCATAAATATACTCACACATCGCACACAAATGAAATATTAAATAAACGAAGAGATACAAAATCATTGGAGCATCAAGTGAATAATGTAACATCTTCATGCAGACTGAATCATTTGATTCGCTGTTTTCAGCATTTTCTGTTGTTTTTTTTTGTAGGGAAATTTGCCTGAGAATGGGGATTATGCAACGGAGTGAAATTGAAAATAAAAATTGTTCGTTGCACGGATAAAAACGAGCAGCAGCAGCAGCAGCAGCAGCGGCAGCAACAGTTTTTGATTGAGAACAGATGGCAAAAAGGAAAGCAAAAATAAAATCGTTTTGATAAAATTGTTCATTGAAGATGAAATTCATAACAATATATCGTGTTCACAGTCCACAGTCCACCGTCAATATGAATGAAATGAATTTTAATTCTTAATTCTGATGAAATTGCGCACAGACTGATCAATTTGAATGATTTTCTTTCAATTCAATCAATAAATTAAATCTTGTTCACAGTTTTGGAATCCGTAGAAATAAGAGATCGAGAACAATGTAGTTGTTCGACCTTCAGCCTATTAAAAATGATAGGAAATCAAAAGTCCGTCAAATTTAGACATGTTTTCGAAGAAAAAAATGCGACTCAAAATTCGAACCGATGCCATATTCATAATATGTTTATTTCCTTCTCACCCACAGCAATTCCGTTAACGCTTCAATAATACGGCTTTAACCAATCACGTTCTTTCGATTCGTGAAAATATATACAAATTAGTAGCTTGCACCAACCGATAAATGCCTATGTTTGGTCTCGCAAATCTTCTCGCTAGAATGAATTCGTTAATTTTTTTTGTTTTGTTTTGTTTCTGTTTCGTTTCGCATTTAAATTTGAATTTAAAAAAAAAATTCTGTTTTCATCAGTGGTTTTTCCCCATTTCGTTGTTTTGCCGATCGAAATGAAAATGATTGAAAGAGTTATATAATATACAAAAAGATTCGAATCAATCTGCTCGGACGGCGTAGAGGGCATGAAACGTTCTACGTCGTAGTATGCAAGTTCTAATAGCATATCGGTTACGCTCTTTTGAATTTAATTAAAGTTGAATGCATTTTTCAAAACTCAAGTCTCATCATTATATGTACATTGAGCATACATGTATCCGTCATTTTATGATGCACACAGAAAGCATTCATTGAATTGCTATTTATATTGGTCGGACCGAATGAGGCTTATTGTTTTGTGATCGGCTTTGAACTCTATTGTTATTATTTTGTTGCGCGGTTTCATGTAACAACATGTAATGTGTAGTGACTTTATTTTGAATTGTTTAAAAATGAAGGTGAACAGAATGATTTGTCGATGATTCAATTAATCGATATCCATCGTTTACTAAACAAAATAAAAAAAAACAATTTGTCATTTTAATTCAGAAATACTGAGTGATTGATGGTCTCGCATACAGAAGGGCAAATGAACGAAGCCAACACACATCGAACAACAAAAAAGACTAACCAAATGAGTTTTCAATCACAATTCGTGGAACAGAAATGGATTGCGTTCAGTGTTGAATGTTCAGTTAGTGATTTTAATTGAATGTCGGCGCCGCACAATCAAATTTCGAGAAACTAAGAATGAAATGAAGAATAGTTAACGAAGCGAATTATTCAAAATTAATAATAACGCCCACTTGTAACCACTGAATCATTGAATCATTGCTTACGTGCTCGTGTCTACTATTAGAATTGTTAATTGAAAACCAATTAATCGATTTAAAGGCAAACGTACTACATAAAGACGTGATGTGATTAACGTTAGCATTTTGTTGGCCGTAAAGTTTTT
>GL501539.1:362991-375795 GCA_000149185.1 Mayetiola destructor | reverse complement strand
GTGTGTTGTAGTTGTTTCATTTCAAGAAAACATAGAATATAGAAAAGAAAGTCCTCGTTGAAGTATCGATTGATCGAATAATAATAATTCGAAATTGTGTTACCTTTGCGCTGCATCTTTATCACTTTTTCCTCCTGATGATCTGCGCCGTTGCACTGCATCATATATGCTATCACCATTTTCGTGTTTTCCCAATTCGCGGTCGACCGATTCTCGTTTTTTTAAAATGTCAGCCGTTTGTTTGGGCATTGAAATTGGAAACGAAATGGAATCACGTTTTTGGCTACTAGCACGTCTCGAATTTCCATGTATATCACAATTTGTGTCTCGTGATGCCTCAACAACACCAGCAAATTCAATGTGATTGGTGCCTTTTCGTGGCACAAAAATCGCTTCCATTTGTTTTCGTTGCTCTGTTTTGCCCATTTTTTTTTTTGTCGTTATTTTCAAATAATTTTTCCACCAAATTTCTCACTAACAACTTGCTCACAAAACGAATCGCCTATTTTTCGATAACAGTTTTTATTTTATTTTTTATTTTTAATGTGTAATCGATTACCAAATCAATGAAAGATTTATCAATTTTCGACAGTTGCCAAATTGATAGGCACATTGAACTTTCATCACTACTTTACTTATTCTCACAGTACTTAATGTTCGATCGTTCCAAGTTCAAATTCGTTTCGGACTTTTCATTATTTATAATCGTTTCATTCAATTGATTTATTTATGCTTCTTGTTTTCGTCTTTGTTATTATTGATTTTCCAAAATTAATTTCCAAATTTGAATAATACAATACTTCAAATGCACATCATTTAACTTCAGATGACAAACACAAACTGAAACTGATGATGAAAACAGAGATACAAACTAAACAGAAATGATACATTACCAAAAATGGCCCAAAGAATATTTTGTTGTCGTTTTGTCTTTCTCTAACCAAGATCTCCTGTCTCTATCTCTGTCTCTGTCTCTGTTGACGAAATATGTGTATAATGTATGATGTTTATATTGTTTATTCGATGAATGCGACATGAATGAAATCTTTGGCGATCATTTCAGTCTCGATCATATTGAGTGTTGTGTGTACTAAGTATATCTGATACATACCTGCAAGTAAGTAGGCTGATCTAGTAGGTTGAGTAAGTAGTAGGGTAATTTTGCTCAAGTCGAGTAAGTATGCAAGTATAGGTTACTTGACGTATCAAAATTCTAAAAGGCTGAATAAAATCCAATATTAGCCTGTGATAATACCTAATTTTGGATTTTTTTAGTTTTAGTAGACTTTTTGGCTTCAGTAGGATCATATAAATTTACCAACTTGAGAAATTTCTAGTTATTCAGTAGGCTTAACCTACTTGAGTAGGTGAAGTCACTTGTAAGTAAGTAGAGTATGGTTTAGTAGGAAAAAAGTAAGTATACTCTAAAAAATAGACTACTAAGACTATTTACATGTGCTAATAGTACGTAGGTTAATTGACAAAATTCAATGAACTATTGACAAACTTCAATAGAATTCATTGACATTACCCGTATTTCTAGTAGCCACTGCTAATAGCTCGAAAATTTATTGACATTTGCCAATGAAAAAATTCTGTCATTTTTTAGAGTGTAAGTTGGAGAAAAAACCTACTAGTAGGTAGTAGGCAAATTTCGTCTTACTTGCAGGTATGATCTGATATGCACGAATTTCATCCATTGCCAGTTTACCTCACCATTCGATTCATATTTGTTTGTTAAACAATTTGGCGATGTGATGCGACATGAATGAAATCTTTGACGATCATTTCAGTCTCGATCATATTGAGTGTTGTGTGTACTAAGTATATCTGATACATACCTGCAAGTAAGTAGGCTGATCTAGTAGGTTGAGTAAGTAGTAGGGTAATTTTGCTCAAGTCGAGTAAGTATGCAAGTATAGGTTACTTGACGTATCAAAATTCTAAAAGGCTGAATAAAATCCAATATTAGCCTGTGATAATACCTAATTTTGGATTTTTTTAGTTTTAGTAGACTTTTTGGCTTCAGTAGGATCATATAAATTTACCAACTTGAGAAATTTCTAGTTATTCAGTAGGCTTAACCTACTTGAGTAGGTGAAGTCACTTGTAAGTAAGTAGAGTATGGTTTAGTAGGAAAAAAGTAAGTATACTCTAAAAAATAGACTACTAAGACTATTTACATGTGCTAATAGTACGTAGGTTAATTGACAAAATTCAATGAACTATTGACAAACTTCAATAGAATTCATTGACATTACCCGTATTTCTAGTAGCCACTGCTAATAGCTCGAAAATTTATTGACATTTGCCAATGAAAAAATTCTGTCATTTTTTAGAGTGTAAGTTGGAGAAAAACCTACTAGTAGGTAGTAGGCAAATTTCGTCTTACTTGCAGGTATGATCTGATATGCACGAATTTCATCCATTGCCAGTTTACCTCACCATTCGATTCATATTTGTTTGTTAAACAATTTGGCGATGTGACTGCTGTTTGTCCATAGATTGTTTTTTTTTTTTTTCGTGGTCAATGCGTGGGATAAACAAAATCACGGTATCATATGAATATGCCATATATTAATGAGATTTTTTTTTAATTTGGTGAACAAATCGACACTTGTGAAGGTGAACATCACAAAGGCTAAAGCAGAATCAGGTGAAGTCGCAAATATTTATCATTTGTCATTGTGGCTAGTTTGGTGAATGCGATTTTTTTTCTTTTTTTAGGAAATACACTTTCATTAGAATATAACTAAATCAAACATATTATGCGTATTATTGAATGAAAGTCTATTCGGATCGTATGACTCAATGTTATTTTCGTATTCTGATCGAAAATAATAATAAATAAAAATGTACGAGGAACGGGATTCGGACACAAACACAATATAGGTATAATGCAGTATGCGGTATGCATCGAAGAGAAAACTTTCACTCCTTTTATGGTATACCTTTTTCACACCAGAAAATTTATATTACCAATTTTCTTATACAATCACATAATCGAAAAAAATATTTCTAGTTGAAATTCATCCGAATCGATTGTGATTGCGTACATACTAAACGACTACACATACCACAATGAGATTGTCCAATTCGTGCAAGTTAACTTAATGAACTTCGGCTCGACATTGAAATCGTTTTTCTAATTTGATTTGTTTGCAAGAAATGTGAAACCACATCATTCGCCTATGCTGCTGTATGATGAGCTTTTATTCAGTTCATTTACGAGATATTCATATAGCCGCCCTTTTTCTAGTACTTCTTATTATTATAATACACCACAGGTGCATTACTGTATTTGGTATAGTTTTTTATGCATCATAGGTCTTTTCACAGGGTTTACATTTCATCTAAAACAGAAATATTACGAATTAATGTCGATCAACCGCAATATTACTGATGAACAAACAAAATGTTACGATTATTATTATTACTAGAGGAACCCAGCAGCCGAAAATCGACTGCATTCTAGAGAAGTTAAAACAGAGTCAAAACATATGATATATTTTGGCATCACACTCATTCGGAGACATATTTCATATTTTTCCAACATATTTATCAATAGAAAACTTGACTCTAATGTGTAAAATTTGACTGTAATATATGTTCTGAAACTTAAAACGCCCTCTAGCGGCTTTTAGAGGCATTGTTTTGCCATTTTGACGAAAATTTCGTACATCAAAAAAGCCCCAAAATACCCTTTTCGACATGAAGATCCCCCCACCACTAACTCCCAATCCATCATTTCGTTTATTCTTGATTTTTCTAATGCATTAATACATTAATGCGATTCATTGAATCATCACTGGATGCCAAACATTCATAAACCGAACGAATCAAAAATTGAATGGTTGGACTGTGACCGAAGTACAAATCATTAAATAAATCGCATTTGGTCATTGAATCTAATTATTTTATTTATACAAAATTATTTCTTATAAAAGTCAAGATCGTACACAAACCGCTATACATATATGGACGAAAAATATTTAGCTAAAATTTTTGTGCAACACTAAACGATCACGATAGGTAAACGAACAAAGGGTGAAAAAAAAGCACGTGCTAAAATGTATTAGAGTGAACATTGATCATCCGTGGCATCTGTGCCATTCAATTCGAATTCAATTATGGCTTCCATACTTTTCCAAGCCCACTCTATGTCTCTCTTATTAAACTGATCGAGTTTAAACTCTTTTTCTCTTTTTAAATTCTTTTATTTTATTTTTATTTTGCAAAAAAAAAAAAAAAAAAAATCAAACCAAAAACGGCTAAAGATGGAAATCACTTCGATTTGTTCTTATTATTGTTGATTTTTTGTTGTCTTATTCATTCCGTTCGGCTTGATACTTATGGTAACTGTGTTGTTTAAATATGGCCATTCGAGCGCGATTTGGTGATTTTGGTGTCATGCGTATTTTAACACTTGCAATGCATTATTTAACATTCATTTAAATGTTTTTAATGCTGAATGATCAATGCGGCCGAAGTTTCGTTTTTGGCCGAATGTGTGAACCTTTAAAAGCGCACAAAAAAAAACTGACCTGCATTCGGCATGATCAGACGGTTACATAAATTCGTCAAATCGCTAATGATTCGAATGGGAAATTTTTTCTTGCATTTTTACTTTGTGTCGGCTCTATGTTGAATGAACGCGATTCGAATCGATTTTTTTTTTTAATTGAATCAAAAATGCCAAACGCATGTTTGCACAGGCGAAAAGCGAATCATAAATTTGCAATGGTTTCCAACAGAATACATGACGCCAGCCATTCATTTTTACCACCTACAACAATTAATTGACAATGCACACAAACATATCGCTATTATGAGCGCTTCACCATATTCGGAATTCGAAATATAATAAATATGAATTGCATTCGATTCAAAACGTATGACAAGTTCATGATGGACACACAAACACAAATATGTACATTATTGTTAATTGATTTTCTATTGAAAATTTTTCGAAGACAAATATGCGGGCATTTAAATGTGATTGACATTCGCTCACAGTTGGACTCATTGGACAAGAAACGTCAATAATAATAATTTATTGTTGTCAATACATTTTCATCATCGATCACAATAAATGCATAGTTATGAGTTTGGAAAATTCTAATATTTCTCACACCAATAAGGGCGTGGGATAATTTTTCTGGTCAATCGGTATGTAGGCATTTCTCAATACCGGAAACATTTTGTCGTGTATGTGGTGCATTTTGACAAGGATAAATTAAAGCTACAATTTATGCATTTACGTGTGGATCATTGATTCAATGAATTTCATTTTGATTGAATTGATTTGTCATTGTTGCATTGCCCAATTGAATTTTTTTTTTTTTTCATTTCATTATAATAATTATTATTAAGTATTATAAAATCATAACGAATATGATAATTCGTAATTTTATGCAAATTTTGCTGAAAATCTGTTTTTCCATTCGCTCTCATGTTAACGAATCAGCTTTCAAATGAAACGAAGCTTAATTGTAGTCCCACCACCATGTTCATGTTTCATTGATGCTTTGATCTTGCCGAACCAGAATTCAAACGATGTTTGTGGAAATCTTGAATCAAGTAATCAGCAATGTTCAATTTTTTGCTAATTTTTTTTTTTTTTTTTGTGTCGGAGTCTTTAAAAGACTTTTGCCGATAGGAATTTGATGACTAACACGGCCAATTCGTCGATCTAATTGATTTGCTTAATTTTTCGAAGGGGGAATTAACGTCCCAACGTTACAAGAAAGGAAGAGAGAATCTAATTCATTTACATCTATGTGTAAATGTTACAATGCCAAAAATACGATGTCATCTAACAAATCGAACTACAGTCGAGGATTTTGAATTTTAATAAACAATGATGGCTTGTCAAATAACGTGAATTGTTCATTGTTCATCATTGAAAAAAATTCGAAAAAATGATTCTCACTCACCTCGTCGATGGTTGCAGGTTTGCCATTGGATTCATTAATACTGCCGTTGCTGCTATTGTTGTTCATTTTCAACGAATTATTCATTCCATTTCCGTTGGATGTTGGTTTGCTTGGCATTTTGGTCGCATTATCTGCTTCACTCAAACTGTTTGCAACATGAAAGAAAAAACGAACAAAAAACAAAAAAAAAATCGAAATTAACATTTGGTAAATGGTTGGTTTGCAATTGGTAATGGCTTTGGGTGTCATCACTCTTTCTCAATAATGATAATAATAGTGGAAGTAAAAACGCGATAGTGAACGTGACTAGTGGAACGTGACCAGAATGTTCATTAAATGTCGGAAAAAAAAAAATCTTTTAAAAATATATTTCGGGTGACAAAAGTCACGTTGTCACTGGATTTGAATACATAACCCACCATAAATGATCAAAATCTCTTTCAACGCTGAACAATCGACCGGTAGGTGTATAAGATCGTGATCGATATCGATCTTTGCTATTCGCACTGTTATCACTATTTACGCCATATGAACGTAACTTTTGCATATCAATAATCGTATAATTGTCCATAGCTGATGTGCTACGCACCAAATTTGGTTTATCTTTTTGTGTTGATCGATTTCGGGCCATTTGTGCGGCACCATGACCTTTTCGTAAATATTTTGTTTCACATTCATCGATGCCGGGAAATAAATTTGCAATTATTTGATCGGGTGAATCGTAACATTTGAATGTTACCGAATGTTGACCACGTTTATCCATTTTACCACCACTTTCGCTGGCTGCCATCGAAGATGAACTCAAGCAAATTGTTGATTTGGATTTTTCATTGTGCGTTTGATCACCAACCGATTTACTGCGAAGTGATGATTTCGTTGGTGAATCAACCACATCAACAAACAATTGATTAATTATATCACTGGAATGTGGATAGGAACCAACTTGAATATCGTTTATTTGATGCAATCGATGATGCACGTGAATGCGATAAATTGGCCATTGAATGATTGGAATTTTGTGAATGATTTCGTTGACGTCGTGAATGGTTCAATGATGATAATGAACTATATTGTGATGATGGTGTACGACTTCGGCTTATTGGTGATGCTGAATTTCGTGCATCTGAACGTTCTTCTTTCATATCATGTAACGAACAACCAAAATTATGATGTTCACCCGGTTCACATGAACGTCGTGGATGCAATCGCTTGTTATGGATCAACATCTTTTTTTTCTTGTTTTTTTTTTTTTTTACTTTTTCTCTATTTCTTTTGCAGTTTTTTCGACAATAAATATACTTTCTGTTATCACTTTGACGAAATATTTACTTTTCGATAGAATAGAATAAAAAAAAAACTTTCGTTGAAATAAAGCAAAAAATAAAATGAATTGTTCATTTATTATTTAATTTTCTTCTGCTTCTTCTTTTTTTGACTTTTTGATGAATTTTTGTCGTTACTCGGTTAGTTTCGTTGTTTGGATAATTGAAAGCGTGTATTTTATCCACCCCGAAAACATTAGGCATTAACATACACGCATGCGTTTGCCACACGAGATTAGTTGCAGTCACGATAAACACAAATTAACTGAACCCATCGTTTGACGATCACAATATTTTATAAATAATGGGAAGAACGATATATTCTGTTGGTTTTTTGTCTGTGTTTGCGTGTAAGAGTTTTTCTTGTTGTTGCTACTTCATATTAAAAAACAAGAATCGAATTGCACTTGCGCAACATCATACACGCTTTCCGGCTACTATAGTTTGTGTGTATTTTATTCATTTTATGCCTTTGCTTTTTCAGACCAGTGCAATTAATCGACCGATGTGTACATTTTTATCTCTTTTTTGCACTTTAGTCAATCGATTTGATCGCCATATAGTTTTACTAAACATTTTCACATACTAAATGTGGATATTGTTCACTAACAACAAGCAATAAGCACACAAGCCACAGACCATAACACATTTTTTTTTCTCGCTCGCTCGCTTCTATTTTTTAATACATTCATTAATGAAATTGTTGTTCAAAAACTTTACAATATCTATTTAATTCTGATTGACGTTGTTTCTTTTCATCATTTATTTTTAAATGTTGTTGTTGTTGTTGTTGTTGTTTTATGAAATCGTTTCTTTTTTATTGAATTTATCTCATTCTGGTTAGGTTTGGTTCAGTTTGTCGATCACAGAACTTTTACCATTTTATGTCTCTTTTAACATTTAATTAATTATAAATTGCACAGACAATGTCGGATCTGATCTGGCTCCAGCTTTGAAATATGAACATGATGAACGGAATTGTTGTTATAATTCGAAATTTGATTGATTTTTGTGTGGGCTGGCAATTGGCATAGCTTAAACATTTCAATATAGCATTCAATTCATTAGTATTGAAAATGGATAACAATGGAATAAACAATCCATTTGCTAAATAATTACAAACAATCAAACAAATTTCGACTTTTTTTTCGCAACAGAATTTTACTGAACCGAACAATGTTTGAATTGGAACAACAAAGAAAGAAGAAAACGAAGAATATAACTATTATGATTGTCTGTATTATCAGAAATAAGCAACGGAATTCATTGTATTGAAATAATTGAAAATAATTATTACTTTCGATTTCAATTAATTTGGGACACAGCAGACAAAGCGTCCCAGAAATTTTAGCTTTTTTTGAGGGGGGCAAATGAGAGATCACAGCAATACATAGAATCTTAAAAAGTGTGACAGTTGATTTGACCTTCCAATTGCACTAAAGCCAACGATGCATTCATTTTACGCCTGCATTTATATTATCCCTCAGAATAATGTAATTTGTTTATTGCAAATTGCAGCTGTATATTTTGCGCGTGTTTTGTGTGTGTGCTTTAATTCATTTCCAGATGAAGTGCGCTCAACGTTAGGCGATCCGTAATGCATTGAGTAGTGAAAATGTTCATGGTTGAATCATGTTGTGATGACAATGAACGACAATATCATTCATGATAACCACAAAGCCATACCCAAATAATAATAAATGAAAAATTCCACAGGCTCTGTACACTGTACACTGTTCACATAGTAATTAGCATATTTGCAATGCAACGGATCTGCAAATTAATAGCTTCAATTTTGACATGAATGCCACCTTAATTGAAAGGTCTACTGATTTCATTCTCTTTGCATCAGACAAACAAACAACACATTTTGTTTTTGTTTTGTTGTTTTGTTGTTTTTTCCTTTACGCCATAAAAATGATCGGTCAAAAATTAAGAATTTATTATGTTCATTTTGTATGCGACACTGTCTGTTGCAAAGAACAAAGAGCAAAACAAAATGTGTTTTTGTTTACATCCATCAAGGTTCAAGCTGATAACTTTGATTCGGCGAAACTTTGACGAACTTTTGCCTCTGTGTGCCAAGATAATATATATGTATATATTTTTAATTCGGGGAATCACTACAATCGCCCTGCTCATTAAAGTAATAAGCGATGAATTGGAAAAATCCATTCTGAATTTCAGCTAAACTGATGGAATTATTGTTGTAATGACGTGAGCCATGGAATGAGATTTAATCAGTTGATCTACAAAATGAACTTTGATATTTTTTTTGTCTGCCAAGATTTTTGTCGCTGACAATTTGCGCATTTACATTATATACCACGTGTGTTAGTGTGGCGCCGTAATTGTAGCATTTATTTGTAGTTTGAAAATAATGATCGAAGTGAAAAATTCGCATAAAAATAACCGGTTCCATTTTCATTGTCAGTGTTTCAGAGCATTAAATCCGATTGATAGTGTACATTGTACCCTGTACACACACCTTCGTGTCTCAACCACAAGTTTGTACATTTTTATTCCAATATTTCACATTTCATATCTTTCCGATATTTATTCAATTGATTGCGCATTACACGTTTTTTTGTTCTTTTTTTTTTTTTGGTTTCGTTTATGTCATACATTGTCTCTGTATTTGGTCTTTGTCAAAGTTGAGTTCATTCAATTCGAGATATATTCAATCATTTGATGAGTCTGTCAGTCTAGCAAATCCACAACATTTCTCATGTATAAAATCGATTGTGGTTTGAATGCTTTCAATGGATACATTTTTGTTATTCTCTTCATATCAACAAAATTCGCTTCATATCAACAACAACAAAAAAAAAAGAACTGAAAAAAAAGACCAATTCAACCTCGAACGAAAACAAACAAAACATTGATATAATTGAAACAAATTCAATGATCCGTTGGAATGCGTGTATGAACTAACGTCACAGATATGAATTCATTGGGTCAACGACAAGTTTATACTGTATAGATTTTGCAATTAAAGTGATTGGATGTTGTTATATTTCTAACCAAGCAATGAAAATGTTCTCAATTCGAATGCACACTGAAATGACCATTGCCATATAGCAAGATAAAATCCTGGCGGTTATCTTTCGGCAATAAAATGAATTCATGTGTGTTTCTTTTTTTTTTGGTTAATTGATGAGTCAATTGATCACAAAAAAGGTTTTGTTGGTGTCGAGAACATGTCATATTTTGCCATATTTTGACAACTGAATTGCAAATATCCCGATTCGGTTCGTTAAGAATTGTTTTTCTTTTTTATATGCGTTTTTCATTTTCGTTTGCATTTTTTTTTCTTCTGTTTATGCATGCCAATTGCCAACTGTCACACAAAACAAATTGTAAAATGATTCATAGCAAGTTTATTCATAGCAATTATTCTGTTTCGAAGGTTTGGCGATTCAGTTTTTATGTTTGAAATTTTTCCTCTTTCATCGTATCTTCGAAATCATTGACATTCAAATGCACCGCACTTGTGATAACGGGTCGCCCGATCAGAGCCAATTGCGCAATCAAATATTTGAAGTAAAAAAAAAAATCCATGTGTACGATGTGTCTATTTATTCTTGCGATCAGCCTGACATTTTTCTTTGCTTTTCAATGTTTAGTTTCGATTTGAAAATGTTATTCATTCACATGTTCACAATCGGGCGCTTTCACTTCATAACGAATCAAACGTATGGCTCATCACAAAATGCGATAGTTTGTGGGATTTTCATTATCATTGTTTCATTATCTTGAATCACATTCTACATGAGCAAAAGCACGAGTCAAATATATTAATAACTTTTCAAAAAATTAATCGAATTTGTACTTGAAAGTAATGCCACTCAAGACTGATCCACACATGGATGTTACAATATTTCGAACTTTGTTCACGATCGTCGAAATTTTTACGTGGAAAATGAAACGAATTGCGGTAAATCAATTGATATATGTATATGTACATTTAATATTTCCGGCTTAACAATAAATAAAATTACATCCACCTAATTCGATAGGCTTCCAAAATGATTCCGACTGAGCCGATAAAACTGTCTCTTTTTAAACTGTAGACAAGCAATAATAATGATCGACAACATAACAAAAAAAAAGTATAAACACAAAATGAAATGAACCGTGCGACACAAGCACAAATTTAAGACTAAATAATGATAAAAACAAAAACAAAAAATGAAAACCAGACTCTACAAATCCAACGAACAGAATAACCTGTGGATTTAAGCCAATGGGAGAGTATAAGCGGGAAACGAGCCGATGAAATGAACCACTGTTTATTTTATTCAATCAGGGAAACAGAGAAGAACAATGCGACCGAAACAGTCAGCCAGCCAGCTAGCCAGCCATTTTTTTTGTAGGTAAGCTAATTTAGTGTTCGGTTGATGACGATTCTTATTCCATACACATATTCGATTCATATCATTATATTTATTTATTTATTTATTTATTTATATTCATTTTTTTTCTCTCTCTTTTTCTTCGTGATGAGCGAGGCATCAACGAGAAATTGTCAAGTGTTAAGAGTTTGCTGTTGTTTTTTCCATATCGAAATCGTGCGATAGTGTTGCCATATCATTATCAGCTTATCCATCAGCTTATGTTCGTAAATGAAATGAAATGAAATTCGGTTTGAATTTATTTAAATGATTCATTAATAATAATGAGCAGTCAGCCATAGTCATAGCTATTTCCGAATAAATTCCATATGGAAATAACTAACAATTGTGTGATATAAATTCTGAATTGAAATATGAACTGTGTTCAGTGCCCTGTGCTCAGGCATATCTTTCTATCTCAATCCAAACCGCTCAATCGAATTCGGACTATTGACGTACTTCATTTCACTGATCATCATCATATATGATAATAATAAATGAAATTGTGTGAATTTCACATAAATGCGCTAAACAAATGATCGCCAATTGCGCTGACAAGTTCAATATATTCTCGTCTCCAAATGGATAATATTATTTGAATCAAACGAATTCGTAAATAAAACGAATGGCTTACATACATTGTTTGTTGTTTCACAAATTCGAATGAATGAAAATTGAAATGCGAAGGGAGAGGAGAATACACCGTCACGAGACCTGCATTTTAAAATATGAAACTCTTGTTGATGTTTTCCTTTTATTGTTTGTGAAGAAAATGAAACACACAGAGAGAGGGGGAGAGAGAGAGAGATGGATATAATAAATTACCCAATAAAATGAATTTATTTATGAAAATTTGTCGCGTAGACAGCGCGCGGGATTTTCGGGGATCAGAAATAGGTTGAAAATGAAACATCGTCCAATCAAAATATGCATTATGTTGTTTCATCATGAACAAATCTCAATGACATTTTTGTCTATGAATTTGATCACCGAACAAATTAGAAGATAATGAACCAGAGAACTATCGATTAATTCATTTGCATGATGGGCCCTTGCTATTTTCAGTCGTTTGAATCGAATTTTCGTTTCAAACCTGGGCACGACATTCTCATCAATCCGATTTGATATTTCTGTTGGAAAACATGTCGGCAC
>GL501539.1:318054-354711 GCA_000149185.1 Mayetiola destructor | reverse complement strand
CAAAAAAAAAATAATTATTGTTTGTTTTTTTTTTTTTTTCGAGTACGGTGTGTATGTGTTATGTACGTTTTACCGTTACGGGTTGTTTTTGAAGGACACATTGTATGCAGGCAGTGAATTGAAGAGTATAAAGCGACGAAGACGACGACGACAACGACGACGATACAAAAGTTCCGAAAATTTCGATGATTAAAGCCAGTGTTGAGCAAAATTTATTAAATTTCCATAAATCGATTTCTTTTTAAAGCCAAATAAGCGACAAATTAACGACGAACAAATCGAAAAGAAAACAAAAATTAAAATAATTTTAATCAAAGTGACATTAATCGATATAAATATATTCTTTTGAAAAAAAAGGAATATATTTAGACACAAAATAAGTAAATAAATAAATAAATATATAAATCCGAGCGAAAATTGCATAAAGTGAATCAATTTGTTGAGGTGTTTGAAAAAAGTTCAAAGAAAATCATATTATAAAAGTGAAACAAAACAAAACATTGAGCAAATAAGATTGACTATCGAGACACTTCATCATATCAAATACCGAATCGAAACAAATAAAATATAAATACACAAACACATTAAAAAAAAAAATTTTAAATAAAAAATAATAAAAGAGAGAAAAAACACAACAAATTCATAGGTTCACACACAATCACATCGGCAATACGCATCAAATACGACAGAAAAAGATAATAAACGATACCAGAAAATTAACCGAAAATTAAAAATAAATCTGACACATAAACACACACACACACACACACACACACACAAAAGTCCGAAATCGAAAATAGCTACAGCAACAGAAGAAAAAAAAGCACAATCAAAATGAGTACAAAAAAGGCTGATGCAAATTCGCAACGAATTCGCGAAGAGTGCCAAGAACTAATATTGACAGATGATCAAATTCAAGAGCTGATGAAACGAATTATCTACGAAATAGAACGTGGATTGAGCGCTAAAACACACAATGATGCCGATGTTAAATGTTTTATAACATACGTTCAAGATTTACCAAATGGCAACGAACGCGGCAAATTTCTGGCATTAGATTTGGGCGGTACAAATTTTCGTGTGCTTATCATTCATTTGAATGGTGAAAATGAATTTAAAATGCAATCGAAAATTTATGCGGTGCCACAGAGTATAATGTTGGGACCGGGTGAACAATTATTCGATCATATTGCTGAATGTTTGGCAAATTTTATGAAAGAGCATAATGTATACAGTGAACGTTTGCCATTAGGATTTACATTTTCGTTTCCATTGAAACAATTGGGCCTAACCAAAGGTTTATTATCAACATGGACAAAAGGTTTTGCATGCGATGGTGTTGTTGGTGAAGATGTTGTACAATTGCTAAAAGATGCGATTGCCCGGCGCGGTGATGTACAAATTGATGTATGTGCTATTTTAAATGATACAACCGGTACATTAATGTCATGTGCATGGAAAAATCATAATTGTCGCATTGGTTTGATTGTTGGCACCGGCAGCAATGCCTGTTATGTGGAAAAAATTGAAAATTGTCATCTGTTTGATGGCAATAAAATGGAAAAATCTCATGTCATTGTTAACACCGAATGGGGTGCATTTGGTGAAAATGGTGCATTAGATTTTCTTCGTACACAATATGATCGAGAAATTGATGATCATAGCATAAATCGTGGCAAACAAATTCAAGAAAAAATGATATCCGGCATGTATATGGGTGAATTGGTACGATTAGCATTGGTACGATTTACAAAAGAGGGTTTATTATTTGGTGGTGAAAGTACAGATATGTTAAATACACGTGGACGATTTTTCACAAAATTTGTATCCGAAATTGAAAGCGATAAACCGGGCAGCTATATGTATTGCCGTCAAGTATTGGAGGAATTAGGTTTAGATCATGCCACCGATCAAGATTGTGCAAATGTTCGTTTTATTTGTGAATGTGTATCAACACGAGCTGCTCATTTGGTATCGGCCGGCATTGCAGCACTTATCAATCGAATGGATGAAAAAAGTTTAACAGTTGGCATTGATGGTTCGGTATATCGTTTTCATCCTAAATTTCATGATTTAATGACCGCAAAAATTCGTACACTCATCAAATCGGACATTAAATTTGATTTGATGCTATCAGAGGATGGGTCAGGGCGTGGTGCTGCGCTGGTAGCAGCCGTTGCTTGTAGAGAAGAAGGTCGATTGTGAATAAATGAAATTTAATCCAAATATGCATAACTTACACACATATAGAGAAAATTGAAAGGGGGGAAAAAACACCTGAGATTCACACACACACACACATAAATATATACACAAAAAACACACAGATTATAGTATGCATGAAAAAAATTCTATATCCACATATATTTGATGAAAAAAAAGAAGTTATTTTAAACTTGGAATATATTTAAAAAAATAAACAAAAGAATTAAATTCAAATCTCCAGAATGGCGAACTCATTCTGAGTTGGTTCGCATATTCAATAGCAAAATAAATGGAAACTAAACTGAAAATCGATCATGAAATAATGGAAGAAAATTTAGTTAAAAACTGAAGCATAAAAATTCAATAGAACATAGAATATCTCGTAGAAAATTTAGTCAATGCAATTGAAAAGAACATGTAATTTGATACAGGAGATGAAAAATAATAATTTATGAAATAAAGTAAATTAAAAAAAAAAAAAATAATAATAAAAAATCATCAAACAAACACACAGTTTCAAAATAAACTATAAACAAAATACTACAAAAATGAAAAGCAATCGATTATGAGATAAAAAAAAAATAAACAACAACAAAATTTCAACAAAAACAAATCCTAATGAAATGAGTCAATTCAATTCATTTCGTAATGTTGCCATGTTTCATTCTTCGAAAACCTCATTTAACAAATTATAATTATGCAGAACAAAACAAAAAACCAAAATTATAAAAATAAATTGAATCCGAGGATGAAGAGATGAATTTAAAAACAAAATATAAACAAATTTTAATATTATTGCAAATTGCGAGGAATCAATGATTAAATCTGATTTTGAAAATATTTCAATCATTTAACTGGAAAAACCCAAATCGCCAGTGGCTTGTAAAGTCTTTTCACAATTCGCAATAATTTTAATCGTTTGAAACCGTTAAAAAATGAACTTAGACATATTTTATTATAATTATTATTATTATTATTATGATTATTATTATTATTATTATTAAAATTAAATAATTAAAAATAATTATTAAAAGAGAATTCTTTTGTTTTTATATTTAGAGCGGAATGATGAAGAGAAATGTTGAAATTACTTTTCAAATTGTGTCCTGAAGTTAACGCAATGCATTTTCAATTCAATCATATTGTTTCTCAATTTCCAAACACAGAAATAAAAAATTACTGAAAGAGATGCAAACAGTGAATTGAAATGCATAGCCATCACAGGATTCACTTTGTCAAAGTAATAATCTATTGAGCCTTTCTGTTATGGGAAGTTGGACAAGTGATGATGAAAATAGTAGAGAAAAAAGGCAACTAAATTAAACTATATTCAATGTATGTGAAATGAAAAAATTAAAAAAAAAAAAAACAAACAACAAAAATGTAAAACTTCTAAAGAGAAAATGTGCTTCGAAAATAAATAAAATTGAGCAATTTGTTGGTATCATTTTAAAATGATAGTTTTTTTCGATTCTTTGGAACTTATATTGGTACATATGGAAATCTTCGACCTTTGCCTTTGTAGGAACCCAGATAGTTAACGTAGATAGTCCAATGCGAATTTTCGCAAGAGTTCTTGCAAATGGTGAGTATTTAGTTTTATTACGGCCTGGACGCTCCTTCAACCACTCCAAACTTAAAGAGAACTGATACGTCTACATCAAATCAAACTGTCTGAATATTATTTGATATCCATTGTTGTAGGGTATTGACACGAACAATGGAATTCAATAGTGTCAAATTTTTTATATAAACTTTTCATCAAGTCATTGTATCCCATTCGCCATTTATTTTAAATCTGTTCAATTCAATTTATTTTGCGAATTGTAAGAAAGTTCCATTCACAAAAATTATTAATCGTCATACAAAGAAATGGTATCGTTTTTTTCTTTTCTTTTCTTTGAAGAACGGCCAAAGCAGTGAATATATTTAGGGAACATTTCTGTGACGCATTGAATTCAAACTAAGCATTCGCGATCGTTTCAATATTGAAATGAAATAAACGATCGAATCAACCAAGTGATCATAGAACTGTTCATTGTTCATTGAACAAAATCAAAGTTAATGATGTCAATTGATAATGTATTACTTTCTCATACGTTCAGCAACTAAAGACTCTCAATTTATAGTTTCGGATTTGATATTGTTTCATTGCTTCATTTATATAAATATATAAATAAGAGTATGGTGTATGGTGTATGGTGTATGAGTCGCACGTTGTTCATTGTCTACACAAAATAAAATATAGAAAAATGAGACTCAAAGCACAGCGAGCAGATTGTTACATGAGACAACAATTCAACAATTTCAATTGAAACTATTTTGATATCAAACTCCGTCAATTCAATGGGTTTCTTATTTTGATCATTTGCCTTGATTATGTACAAAGTACATCCATTTTTCGTTCTTATATTTCGTATAAATATTTGTTGCAAGTCAACGATCACCGTAATATATGGACCTTTTTGATGAGTTCAATTTACATGTTTTATTTTTCTGAATAAGCTTTCTTCTTTTTTCCTCGTTTTTCTTCTTCCTTTTTTTGATAGCAGCCTCTTTTCTTCGTATGTACAAATTGATTCTCGGCTATTTATTTTTACAATAGCATTTTATGGTTGTCGTTAATGTTTTAAATTTACCGTATGACAATAATAAAATATAAAGTATTTGTCTCACTGAAATTGCAAACTTTTGAATTGTCACAATAAACAGTCAGAATATTGTTTTTCTGTTAATTTTCATTTTATCGCGACATCAAGTGGAAAAATTGGTATATTATCGTTACGATCAAGTAATAGCTTAATGGTTATTTCATGGTTATTATTTTCTGTCTCCTTTTTTCGATATTTATTTGAGTAAATGTTCATTGCCCGTATTTAGTAACCGGCAATAATATAATTTAGAAGTGAAAAACATGGATTGTGGTTTTTGTATTTTCTATTATTTACTTATATATTTTCGATTGCATCAAAATGATTGAATGCTCTTTTCGATGTTTTCGTTTCGTTGGAATTCCGGGAAAACTGGTTAAAGCAGAGCAATAAATAATATTACTTCATTAGTATTTGAATGTTTTGTCGATTCATTTCCTTTACTAATTGTGATGTTTAGAGTCGCATACCAAACGAAAAACATTAGCTCCGAATTCCAGTTGAACAGAAGAAGAAAAAAAAACCAGCCCGAGCGACAACTTCACATTGAAAATGACTTTGGCAACGGACATAAAATTTGAAATCAAAACGATTCGGATCGAATCAAAACGAAATGAAATTGAATTGTATGAAGGTAGTCCAACAACAAATCTGCAGTTGATTGTAAATTTTGTTTGTGGTTTGATGTTTGGTCGTTTATCCGACCCGACTCAACACTAAACACATTATACAGACTTTAAAGAAAAGAGAGCATAAAATATATATCAAGATGCAAACACACAAATTCACACTCACACCACAATTGATTTGAAAGGAGAAGAAGATAAACAACGAATACAAGGTTGTCTCAACCTGTTTTACAATTTTCAATTTCTCAATTTGAACCAATGTGTTGGTAGTTGTTAGTGTCTGTTTCTTTTTTCAACGTTTTTTTCTTCGAAAAAATAAAAAAAATAAAAGCAGATATTTGAATAAAAGCTGCATCACACTTTCAAACCGAAAAGAATACAATACATTCAATTCAATTTGCCAATTTATACCGCAAAAATGTCAACAACAAAAATTTCGATCATTAGATATTGTGTATTGGATGCTGGTCCAATTTTGTTTTTATCTGTGTTTTAAATATATTTTTATTTTACGATCGTTGAACGCCGAACGCTGAACACTGAACGTTGAACGCATTGCAAGAAAAATGCCACCGTCAACGAAACGATATGTTTTCCATATTTTTTTTTCCAGATTTGGTATTGGGATGTTGTTCAGAAAAAAATCATAATATTTTATTACAAAATGGAATTAGATTAAAGAAATATGACCTGTAATAATTATTATTTTAATTTAGATAACCTTTCGTATTTGGAGATTGAGATGAAACGGAAAAAAATCCAAACAACAAATAAATTATTTTATTAGACTTTGAATGAAAAGATATCTCACTTTATTATAGGAGGCAGAGCACAAAAACACCTATTTTTCCAATTTATCATCGAATACATTTTGTGTGTCTGATAAAAAACGTGATCATTGTATAATGATTAACAATGAACACATACATTATACCGTTTACCGTTTACAGTGACGCACCTCAAAAATAGAAAAATAAAATAATTTATGATGATGTCAGTTTCGCATATAACTGACAAACGACAACAATTCATTCGATTTCAACTGACGCGAATAGCTTGAAGTTTACGGTGACTATAAAACGATCATACACTGACAAATTGACGTGACAATCAAAACGATATAAAAATGTACCAATCAAAAATAGACGATTCCGATTAATTTCTTTTTCATCAAAAAAGAAAAAAAAGAAAAGAAAGGTAAATAAATTCCGAGTTGTTTGTTGCAGATATTGTAAGGAAATAAATTTTGGTTTGGCAACCACCAACGGGTATGAAACATTAAATATTTATCTTTCATGCCATTGTTTTAGTGCCATCTCTGTAACTCACCGTCAGTCGCTTTACTTTATATCGGTATGGTCAAGTAAATGACGAAAGCATCTGCGAATTGAGTAAGAAAAACGTTCACTGTCGTTTAATCTTCGTGACATCGTTGGCAGAAATCAGATCGAATGTCATATTTTGGAATCAGATCGGTGATGGAGTGTAGAGATGGAAAAGAAAGAATTCCTGTTGATGCTGAGGGCATTATTTTGTTTGTTGCATCTTTGGTTAATTTGTGTGCCCAAACCAGTAAGTATCTAATAATTTATATAATAAATTCGTGATCAAGCTGTTTCATGCCCCCATTTTCCTTTGTGTTACAGTTTTTAAAAAACAAATACAACATTTTTTGTCAAACGAAGCTGTTTTAGTGGCTTCGAACAACATCCACTAAGTTCATATTTGCAAGCTAAGTTACAGAGATGACGCTGCTACAAATTGTTCGGAAAAGTAACAATCAATCATTCTATTCTATTTCATAGGTTCTGCAATAACATAATTCATATTTGATTTATAATTTAAAATGTTGAATTTTATCGGTGACATTAACGTTATCGCATTTGGAATTTAAATGCCTTGATGAACATCTTAAATGGCTACAAGGGCTATAAGTCAATAAATGTGTGCATGAATTCATCAAAGCCGATAGGATGAGGCTCGAAAACGAATCTTTTTGGAGTCCAAAATTGTTTCGGTAACCAAACGTGAACTCACTCTTTTCCGTGCTGTTTTCTTTTTTCAAATTCAAATTCCCAACAAAATTATGTTTTGTACAAAACGTTTAAATTGATTTCCGTCTAAAAATATATTTTGAGCTGTCGCTTTGTTGCATTCGAATGCAGTTTCGAGCATTTTACGTGTTTTATCGTCTGTCTGGTTAGTTGTCCTCTGCTATAAGCAATGAACCTTTGAACCTTTATAATGTGAATTTTCGAATTAACTGATAATAATAACCGATACTACTAATTGGCTATAGTAAAGTGCAATAAATTATGCATCGACTTCTATATCACGGAATCTAAACTTCCGTTCAATGGAACAATATTCATATTTCGATTTCCCGATTACGCATAACAAATGCTTACAATAAATGTTGACAAACCGACGAAAAATAGTTTTCGTTGAGAAAATAAAAATATGAACCAACAACATTTGGATGTTAATTCAAGCAATCCAGATGTTGATTCAGCGACGAATGACGATTGACAACAACGCAACCAGTTTCATTTTTGGAATGATATTAATTTGACTTTTCGATGTTGAACAACTGAAAAAGATGATAATTAAGGGGGGCAGACATTGGCCGCGAGTGACAAAAAGACGTATGATTATTATCAGAATGCGCTTTGCAACAAAAATGAAAATAAAAATAAAAATAAAAATTCGACATAAATGTGTGGATTTTCACTTACGTGTCGGTTATAGCGCCTGAATTTACAGTTGATTCACGATTTAATTTTTGTCGTTGGAACTTTTCGAATAATTCTCCGCCACCGTTTCCGCCTGCATCACTACTATGAATTGGAACCGAACTGAAAATATTGAAAAATGAATTTTCATTTCGAATGTAGTTTAGTATGAAATTTTGTTAGTTGAATTCATTTTCAATGAGCAATTCGGATTTTGGAATTTTTAGCGATTAAAATGAGAGGTGGGAGAAAAAAAAGCGAATAAATGTGAAAAATGAATCGACTAACACAAAAAACATCAACTTAAAACGTACTTTCGATTGATATTCGTATTATTGGTTGGTAATTCGAATGCGGCTGATTTTGGCACATCCATTTGTGTGGTTTGTTGAAGCATTTGATTGATAGATTGTTGCTTTTGTTGGATTTGACTCTGTGTTGGTATTATGATTTTGTCAGTTAGTGAATCACGACGTGAACTCTTCGCGGTTGATGTTGCTGTACTTGGACTGTCCCGACCGCCCGAATTACTTGAAGTATTTTCGATTTGTTGATTGTTCATAACGGAGCACTGTAAATGAAATGAATAATATTTTTTTTCTTATTTTCTGTTGTTAAAAATCTGATTTTCACAGGAAAATTCAAAATGCAATGGATAAAAACCTTCGGAGGTTCTGGAGATTTTGATTGTACTGATGCGGCTTCTTGTATTGATGGAAGGGCCTGTGAAAACATTTTCAATTATTATTTCTCAATTCTCCGGATCATTTGGGGAAAACTTTTCAGCTTTGTACCTGATTGAAATCGTTATAATTGGAACTGATAAATACGTCACTATCGTTCTCAAATAGCCGATCCACGCTAGAAGTCATCAATTTTCCTGAACTTGGTTTGATTCCAGTCAAATGAAAGCTGGCAAAACTTGATCTAGACATTGGATTCCCTTCAATAGCTCGAGCAAAGCTCGGATCTGAAACATAAAGATAAACGATCAGTAAAACTGACATTTCGAATATTTTACAATTTTTTAACTGACTTAATCCAAATGTAAGCCCATCTAATGTTGGTAGCAATGAACGTGTCATAATATCTGCTGCACTTCGTGGTCTTGTGAATGGCATCACTGAATGTGGAAAAGTTTTTGGCTGCAAAAAGCGATAAGACAATTATTATTATTATTATTAGTTCAATTGATTACGATCATTTTAGAAGATATCAAAATCCAAACCTTAATTGGTGTAATTAACATATGCTCAGTCCATGATGTTTCCAATGATGGACGCTCCAAACGTTCAACATCAACATTTAAAGTTTTCTGTTCAAACGGAACCGAAAATGTTTCCGATGGAATACTTTGTAACCAGCTAAGTAATGATAGATCCGAATCGCTAAATCCAACCGAACCATCGAGCAATCGTGAAAATGTCATCTCTTGTTGAGAACAATCTGGTGATCCGGTTGCTTTGGCTTGACAGTAGCCAACACAAGATTCATATAATACCCCTTTTATGACTAGTTGTCTGAATATTGAAAGAAAAAAAAAGAAAAACAGGATCAATCAAATTTGCATAAGAAAAAACAAATAAAATAAGATAAAATTCATAAAATTCATTGAAGGGCGAAAAAGTCACACTTACATCAATCGATCATTTTTTGCGGCTGAAATATTTACTGCCTTTTTATCACCGGGCAAAAATTTCTCAACCAATGGAAATACATCGCGGAAGCATTGAACGCGTGCCTTGCTTGGATTCCAATCACGATATTGTAAATGATCGGCCAACCGTGGCAATGTGAGTAATAAACATAATGATGAGTATTCATCTTTGCTGGGAGCCAATTTTTCCAATTCGGCTAATATTTGTACGACCTCTTCAACGGCACCCTCAACCGAATTAATACCTTGGCCAACAGCCGCTAATGCTCCACCCGCTTCTGATTTAATGCATAACAATTCTATATATTTATGTTTTAAAATTGAGTATCGAAATTGTTTCATATCGAATGCTTGTAATGCTTCAAGTGGTTGAATAAATTCAATCACATCATCCCATTGACCATCGAGAATGAGCTGTCGTAAAAATAGTACATCATCCGAATATTGTCCATTGATAACGCCAGTTTCTCGTTCCAAACTCAACTGTGATATATGCAATTCACGATTGTGTAAAAATTCTAAGGTAAGCCGCACCACATCCTCCTCACGGAGTGCCAATCTGGCTGACGGCATTACGTATCGAATGTTCAATCTGTGAATGAAAAACCAATTACTTCATGAATATTGATGATTATTATTATTATTTAGATTTTTTATTTAACATTTCTGTTTTCAATGTTCACTGTTCACTGACTTTGAAATTCAGGTGATCAATGGAAGCTACAAACTAAACTTAAGTTTTGTATTTATGGAATGCAAATTAATGAGATCGTTCAACCGATTGATTCATTGCGATGAGAATGCCACAATTCTAATTCTAATGAATCCATAAAAATGCAATTTGCGTGCAATTTCTAAATAAATAAACAATTTTTCTTATTTTGTTTTGGTATTGTGCACAGACATTATGCTTATGAATGCGATCTATGAATTATGAGTTTTTTTTTTATGATGCAATAATGTGCCAGAACAATCAGAAGAAGAAGAAAAACATTTGCTATTTGCAACGAAATTGGATATCAAATAGAATGCTTCGTTAACGATTTCGCAAATTCGAGTCATTTACTGTTTCGAAAAAATTTAACATATTTCTTCATCCGAGTCATTCAACTGTTTGTTATTTGCTTATTGAATTTAGAAAGAGATTCGAATGACGATAAAGAGATTCTAAAATTTACTACGTGTTTAGGTTTGCAAGCGACAAATGGACAATTTTTTTTGTAAAGTCTCTCTGAAAGGATCATTTCTCATTTGTGGACCGATTAGCCGGCAACCAAAGTGGAATGCATATTTTTAAAAATAAATTCACATCCGTAATGGAGACAGTCTGTAACAGTAAACGGTCACTGATTCTCAATTCACGGTTATTCAACCCTTGAAAGAAATCATTCACCCGTCTTCAACATTCAACTGTGTGTGATAAAATAGACAAAAACTCAAAATGAACATTCAGTATCACGCTAAAGGCCGCTCATACTGATTTCAATTTTTGATAATTATTTTCATCGCTTTCAGCTTTCAGCATCATCTTTCAAGTTTTGTTTACGACACTCAAAAATGTCAACACTTATATTTAAAATGGTTTCTCTTTATCTCATCATTTTAAAGAAAAACTTCGGTTAAGTAAAATAACCATTTAAAACTATTTTCATACTTTATTGAGCATTTGATAGTTTGTAAATTGTTTTTTTTTTATTTTTCTCCTTTTACTGGGCCATTAGACAACATTCATGTTACAGAAGGTAAAATTATTTGAAATGGTTCTTTTACACCTTGAAATTGCAATCATGTTCCTATAGAATCATTCACGTGCGATAAAGATGTGTCACTGCTCCAAGGGATGTTTCATTCATGGTGCATGGTGCATGTTGCAAGACCAATGCGGAAATGAATTTATTCAATGTGAAATATATATACATATATATCCATCACTTATTGAATGACTTCAAAATGATGATAGCAGTCGGGTTACATATGCTTTTGCTGAGATTTCGAACCCTTTTTTGCTTTTGAGTTATTATTCATCGGAATTCGAGCACGTTTACTTAAAGTAAATATATTTTTGTTTTCTATTGAATAAAGATTGGGTTCAGAGCGCAGGTATGAAATAGAAGGGTCCCTACAAGCAGATTAACAATGGAATACGATCCATTCAGAATTCAATTGAAGTTTTTATTTTACAAGAATACGCATATATGTATATATCATAGACATGTAAATGGATCAAAAATTCGTTTTGTTCTCGAATTTCAGATGAGGGCACAAATGCAGAATAATATGACGAATTAACTTTTCTGGGGCTAAAAAAACTTAAAATATAAATAATAAATATCGAATGATGACTTGCAAGTGTATAGCATGTAGCATGTAACATGTAGCATACCGAATCCTATTCGTACACAATGCAAGGAATAAGTCCTGAGTCCTGAAGTCTGCAGCTTAAATTGAAATGACAGACCACAAGGGAAAAAATATCTTCCAATTACATTTAGACTATCCATTGCTCAGTCACTTAAAATTTCCCCTTTTCTCCCATTTATTGTAATGTAATAATATTCATTCGTTTCTTCCTTCCATTTTTATTACGATTTGATAAATTGGAAAACTTTTTGGCCGACCGAAAAAAAGTCCATTCCATTGCATTTATTATTTACCGAATATACGAATCCGAATATTTATTTGCTTATAAATAACAGTGTATCATCGTCATATGAATGAATGATAAAAATGAGAGCCGACAGTCGACAGCTCAATAATTCATTCGAGTGCACACTCTCGCTTGTGAGCATTTTGTTCATTCATTCAATTATATTTTCCGTTTATAGCCATTTATATCGTGAACAGAGAACAGTGAACGGTGAACAATATATTTTTCTGACTAGAGCAGATGAGTCACGCAATCCAGTAGAATAAATTCAATTTCTAATGTCTACATCAGAATGGAATTGTTGATGATTCTAAACTCATGCAAATGCTTATTCGCTTCATGTTTCTTACGCATTTATGGAAATATTTTATTCAACAAATTCAATACATTTTTATTCATATATGTAAACGGGAAACGGAGCTTCATACCAAGAATCGAATAAATTCGATATACATGTATATTAATGTCCATGCAAACGAAATTAACAAACGATGGTTCCTAAATATTTAACGATATTCTAAATGCATTAAATCAAATTAAACTAATTAACAGCGGAGAGAAGGCATTAATTAAACAGTCACTATCGTCAATTTGGATGCAAACGCAAATGCATAGGAACAGTGAATTGACTGGACAACTAAGGTGATTTTACTGGAGTGCGAAACAGACATTGCCTACGAGATATTCGCTTGATAAGATTAAACAAAACACAATATTCAATACTTATTTATTGACATTTGACGACAAACTGCAATACCATGTGTGATACTGATCTCGATGAATGTTCTCAAAATGGACCCGCCATTTTTTTTTGTTTTTTTTTTCATAATATTGAGCGAAGCTTCCGACAGCTGAGCTCAATACACCGAAGCTGTAAGACATCCTTTATGCAATGAATGATCGTTTGAGGCGATGATCGTGCTCAAGTGGTTCGGTGTTTTTACACAAAAACATATAAGTTCAATGGTTCCCTACCCCTTTGTCTTCTTAAACTTCAACGTCATGTCATCTAGATACAAAGCAGACAAACAATTTATCGCATACTTGTATCGAGTTCGGTTCTTCAAATTATAGGAACAAAAGTGAAACTGATGCCAATGCAAAAGTTGATTCATTAATTTTTTTACCTCTGAACACCAAAAATGATTTCATCCGATATTGAACCATCGGAAAAATGTCATGAATTCCCTTTTTGTGATAAATATCATTGTATTCCTGCGATGATATTCTTTAGATTAATGGACCGTGTGCACTGTGCGATCGCATTTCATCACAACCACATTGCAAATAATTATCACGTTCATAAGAACTCAATTATTATTGGATGGTAAAAATATTCAGAAATCATTCGCTTAGCAAATCATTAATAAATTTACAAAATGAATGCAATGGGTTTTTTCTTTGCCGATCAATTCATCGTGGCACTTAGCCACTTATCTGTACGCTGGTATTTGAAAAAAAAAGAATGACGAAAACAAATGTATGCATTTATAAAACGAAATATTTGTGTTGGCCAGTGTTCGAAACAAGCAATTAATCTTCTCATCGAAAGATCAACAGTGAAAGACGATGAGAGATGAAACCAATGGAAACGAACAATTTATCGGCGAAAATAATCGGTTTTTCGTATTTATTCGTCTTCTTCTTTCTCTTTATGTGTGCACATTGTACATTGTACATTTCAAATGGGTTATCAATTGTATTAAAGCGGAAAATATTTAAATTACAAAAAACAAATCAATTTCAAAAGAAAAAATAATAATTTTCGTATGCATTTGCCAAATCGAAATTCTCGAAGAATATGTTATTTGTTCGTAATGGATCAGTGAATTCAGAACATATAGAAGCAACAAATCAACATCGTAAGCTTGATGATGATTTTAAATCCCTTTTTCGATCAAATTTCGAATGTTTTCATTGCACTGAAAGTGCCGTAAGTCAATTGTTGTAATCGGGCACATCCAATTTCATTGTATTGTATCTTTTTCCGACGAAACTATTTGAATTTTAGCAGGAAAAGATTGTTCAAAATATAAGTCTTGAAAGTTTCATCTTTAATATCTCATCTCTCGTGAAGTTAGATTGATTTTTTTTCATGGGCTGTTCATATGTCCGCCGATCATTATTCGAATGTGTATGCATCATTTTTCTTCGTATTTCATTTATTTCAATTTTGTTTTTAATATGTGTATTTCGTTTCCCATGGATGATCATGGAGGTAATTTGTTCAATAATCTTGAAAAATATTACCCGTATTTTATATATATATGTAATAATATTTGAATTGTTGCACATGGTTTGATGATTTTGCATGAGTAAATAAGAAATAAGCTGTTGTTTTTAGCTGTTTTGCAATTGCCATGATTGTCGCTATACCAACAACTTCTTTACGATAATTTACATACGATGCTGACGGATAACTTCTTTGGACATATAGCAACTTTCAGCACCCCTTTGTCACATTTAAATTGCTTATAATCACCAATTTCATTTCAGAAAAGACAGTTCAACAAAAAGAATACAAAAAAAAAACAATATATGAAAATGCATTGCGAAAAAATTCAAGTTTGAAAAACGAAACGTGCGTCGCCATACGACGGTCAATGGCACCCACAGGCAAACACACACACACTCAATCCAATATGGAAATGATATTGAATTCAATCATGCTATTGTAAATTTGTATGTCATTGATAATAATCATTTCAATGGTTCATTGGCAAAAGATATTCGCTTTTGTAGTATTATTTTGGAATCGGGGTCTATTGATCGTATATCATTTGGCTGTTGGTTGTAAGCCAAACCGAATGCATTTATCGACGTAATTGCGAAAAGAATGGAAAAAGTGTTAAGCAGTGTGTTGAGTTGTTATCGTTGGCTGTGCAAAGACATTTTTGTTAAAACTGGTTTAGACTTTCTATGTATGCCGTATACCGTTTGCCGTATGGCCAATGCTTTTAACCAGATTCCATTTGATACCATTGATGATTGTGCATAAAACATTCGTTCATATTCACAATCCCATGCGAATATATTTCAATTTGAGTTGTAAGTTTGTTGTTTGCATTTTAAAGACCACGTTTTGCTCATCTTCTTTTACAGCCACATAAAAGACATGAGACACATATGAAGACTATTGAAATATGCATTTGTGTGCTTCACCAAGCATTTCTTTCACAATAGTGTTGATTCAAGATATTTACAGGTTCAAGTGTGGCATGCTGACACCACTTTAGATTGCTATGCAAATGAAAACGATGACTTGTTTATTGATTAATTTTCTTGTTATTTTGTTTGAAATTGTTGAAAATCATTGGCACTCATCTGATATAAAATATATAATGATTGGTTGATTTGTTAAATAGGTTTAGTGTTATTTACCCACTTTTTATTTGTTGCTTTTGAAATTAAATTGAAAATTATCTGTCAAATGATTTACAAATAATTATAATTGAACATCAAAGATTGAACACGATCTGACTTCCAAATCATGTAAGTGTAATGTAGAGAATGTTTCCATGTGACAGAAGACAGAAAGACAAAAGACAAAAGACGAAAGAAAAAATCACGTTAACCAAGAATAATCGGCTGAAAATGGAAGCCAAACATAATCGAACACAGACAAACACTAAATATGCACACAAATTGTGGAAAATATTGAATTCGTACAGCATGTACAGTGTGCAATGTGCAATAAAGTAACAGAATACTTCTCTTTCTTTGTTGTGGGATTTTTAATGTTTTCTAATGACTGATTATCTGTGTTTCGTTCCACATTCATAGATATTCCATCCAGATAATAAAATGTTGCCGTTTATGGCATAGTCACTTCATGTACTGAACAGAAGAGAAAGAAAAGACATCAAAAAAAAAAACGTCAGCCAAAACAAAAGAATAAACACACAACAAATGTTTGTTCGTTGAATAACAACGACGACGAAATGTTTCACAACAATTTAAAGTTCAACTACCTGAATTTTCTTCTTTTCTATCTGTATATACAATTTATTAGCCAGCAGCCACACATCGTCATCGATCTATATAATAAATGCTGGTGCTCTGATCTAAATGCTCATTGAATTCATATTGTGCTAACTATGGAATGAGAGACATGTGCTTAGCACTGCTTTATTCGGCTGTGAATCCATTTCACTAACATTTTTTGTTTTGTTTTTTTTTTTTTGATCGATGTGAAAAAACGTCGGAACGAAAGAAAAACACATTGTACAAAATTGAAACCAGATTCTTTGGATTTCATCACATTCAATCAAACGATTGGCTGAAAAGTCATTGAATTTCATTGTTGAATTATTTTTTCATTGATTCTTGAGTCTTAGAACTGCTCATTTGAAATGGAGAATGAACTTCCAATTGTAACTTAATCCTTTTGTTGCCATCGTAATGCATTTCATAATACTAACATATTTCTGCAACCGAATCCATCAAAAGACTATGTAATTTTATGTATGAAAGGGCGCACAAGTGATTGGTCGCGTATCGGTTCACGATATCTATCTTTCCATTTTTCGCATTTCCCTTGAATTGTTGCCAATTTATTATTGAGAAAACATTTAGCATTGGAAATGTCTATTTTTGTTATTGCTCATTTCTTCATAAGCTTAATAATTAAATACAAAGAATATTCATGGATATTTGAAATTTTTTTTTAATGATCGTCAGCTTAATTGTATGCCCGTGGCAAAAATACCGTTGAACCGCATCAATAATGAAATCCATCGTGAAATATCAAATTTTTTTAGGGGGGACGGGGGGGAAGAGTTATAAAATTGCAACGATTCGAAACTTCTCATCGGTACAGGATAGAAACATCATTGATCGGCAATAAATCTATGATTTGTAGATAAATAAAAAGTATACATGAATCAACCGGTAAATAAAATGTCTGGAATCCACAAACGATCGAACAAATATTGCAAAAACAGATTACAACTCAAAATGGCACTGTGTATCCAATTAATCACATAATTTTATCAGTTGGATATTCAATATTCAATATTCAATATGATTGAAAAAAATGAAAGAGAAAGAGATTGATTATTATTGAATGCCAAATGAAACACTTGCCAACAACGACGTCGACCACAAAAAAAGTGAAGTGAAAATGGATAAAATTTTGCATATCATCATCAACTGACTATTGAATCTGCTGCTATCAATACGAGTGACTTTTTTGATGCACTGTTGTTGGTCTTCGATCTTCTTTCTCTTCATTTTTTTTTCTCCCGTTCACTCAGTTTTAGTGCTTTTTTTCCTACTCTTTGTGTCTCTTTTTTTTTTTGCAGTTGCCATTACAGTTTCGTATTTTCAATTTATTTCGTTCCAATTTTGTAAATCGATGAGTGTATAAAATCACACATTCATTAAATTTGGCAAAAAGAAAGCCATATTCACCATTGACCAGTTACTATTGTAACGTTCTGGCAACATAAATATGCATCGTAAATATATTCTATTATTCGCGACACACAAACACCGATCACATATTTGATGAACAAAAGGACAAACCATTGGTCCATTGTTATTTGGATTGCGTTCGATTGAATACAAATTTTGATCTTGAATGCCGAAAAATTCCTTTGAAAAATACATACAGTTGAAAATCTGGCGTAATGGTAGAATTTAAATTAGATGGATAAAGAAAATTGATCAATAATTCAATAATATTTTCATAAATTATCGCGCCATATCATTCGTCATGTTGTTTATGGTGACGTGACCGGGAAAGTATCGTCGTTACGATACATTTTCGACATATTTGATACATTCGGGACAGTATCTTATCGGTTTTTTTTTAAACATTTGTATCGTTCATTCACCACACTGCAACCAAAACATAACTTTTCAAATGAAATTAAAATCAATTGGCTATGAATTGCTTGTTTACCTGGTGCACTTTTCACTATTAATTGAAACTGAATCAATGGACACTTTTGAATCTTGATCGGAACTGTCAATGGAATCATCACTTTTTTGAACCATTTTTAATATCGTTTATTTTTTTTTCCCAAAAATTCCTTCAATTAATGGTGCAAATTCGATAACAATAAATATAAATATTTTTGTTTTTCGATTTTTCTGCTTTGAAATCACTGTTTGGTTTTGCTGTTAATCGAATTGCATTCGTTTGATTCAATTGAATTGCAAACTCAAAATAATGCATCAAAATGTAATTCGTTCAGAATGAGTACGGGACTGGCTGGTGTTTGTGTTTGTGTGTGTGTGCGTGTGCGTGTGCGTGTATATAATCACTGCGCGACACAAAACTCAATGAATATCATCGACAAACGACAAAATTGAACTGAATGGTTATCGTTGGACAACGGTTTGATGAAGCAACTACTTTAAAAAGCGAATGTGGCTGATGTTCTTTTCGCCTTTCTCACATGGATCGCTATTGTTTCTTTTCTTTTTTTTCAATGTTTATTTCTCTCTATTTTGGAAGAAAATGAAAATGCTTACGTTGAACGTGTGTTCACATTCAATCGATTCGATTGATACGATGAAGATGCATTCGGTAAATAAATAATATAATTATGTGAACAACAAAAATATCATCGATCCGAACTATTGAAAATTCAAGTTGTAGTTTCGTTTGTTGTCGTCTCTTCTTCATTTCTGTATATATTGTTTTCCAAGTTTTTTCTTAACTCTTTCTTTCGACATAGAGTTGATTTGATGAAACCGTTTTTGTCCCTAACACAACCAAAAATAAATAAATTGAAATTTGCTGGGACACAATCGAAAGTCTTACTAGATTCGTTTCTAAATTTCTTTTCATTTAATTACTATGAAAAACGAAATGAAAAATTGAAAACTTAAAACTGAAAGAAAAAAACAAACCGATCCATCAACAGTCAACAGTGAATTCATGATAATAATACCGCAAAATGCGAATAAATGGTTTAATAATAATTACAATTATTTCAATCGGACAACTGAATCGTTTAGAATCGGTTGTTTATTTACGGTTGTGCATCGTGCAATTTATGGCAATCATCTTTGTTTTATCTGTTCACATTTTCCAAACGGTAAAATTTTTTCATTTTTCAGTTTACTGTAGCGTAGCCAATTTTAAGTATTTTAATGACCGAAAGACACCACAATTGGCTTTACAGCCAAGACAATCAAAAATAAATTTTGTTTGTTTTATTCATTATTGTACAAGAAATGTATACATTCATTGTACATTGTACACACATAATTTGAATCATTACAATGATTGAGATTTCAATTGAATGAAAATAGTGCAACAAATATTAAAATCGAAACGTGCTGCTATTATTGGCTCCCGAATGTTGTTGCTGTTGCTACTTTGCTGACGACCGAAAAGGACAGTAGTGCCTGTTAACTGTTACACACGGAACATCCGTTGTGTCTTATAAAATGAAAGTGAAAAATATATGTATTATATGTCGAAAAATCACGGAACATCCAGTAATATCAACAAAAAATCGGTGGGCTCTTTTGGTGAATTGTTTATGTGGAAAAAGCGCGCGCGACACGCCGAAACAGTACCAAGGTAACGAACGGATTGGTTATGGTTTTTTCGTGGCACGTAAAATTCATGATTATTTATGATTTGTTTGTTTGTTTTTTTTTTCGTTTTCGGCAGGAAAACTGTTTTTTTTTCAGAGATAGCAGCAATTGCATGGCGTGAAAAAATTATATAAGCAAAAAAAGTAAGCGTCAGCTGATTGCAATTGTAAGTGAAAGATTACCTACAAAAATTGAATTGCTATTCGATTGGATTCAATTGGATCATAATATAATACCTACATAATAGTGCTGTATGTGAGAATGCGTGATCTCAATTTGAAATTGATTAAACTGTGATATTCAATCTTAAAGTCCGTACAAGAAGAAAAAAAAACGACTCAAACGGAAATCATTTCACTGCAAAAAACCGTTGATTGTGAAGAAGTTGCAGTTTTTGCCACACTTTCATTCATTGGACCCAATGGTAATGCAAAGACTCTCTCACACACACACACACACACACAACACAAAATCAATGATTATAAAATCAATTTTCTATTGCCATTTAAGATCCGACAAACGATTGCTTCGAATAATAATATTAAATAAATAAATTCGTTTTCGGCAACTTTTTATCCGTTTACATTTCAAATGAGATTGATGTAAACATGGCACCAACTCCCAAACAAAAGAATGAACGAAAAAAAGGAGGAAATAAACACCCATTTGCCGGACAAATGAATGATTTTTTTACGATCGAAACCGATTCGGGCGTTCAAACGAAATGCCCATAAATGATGTGCTTTCCATTTCAATTTGAAACAATAAACTATTTTGCGATGATGGTTTTTTCATGCGTCTGCGACAAATAAATACTTAATTTCTTGTGCCAAAATTGAGGAAAAACAGAAAAAATTTAGTGGTATCCAAAGATTTGTTTCGTTTAGTTTTTCTGTTTTGGCTTATCTGACATAAGCCGCAAAAATTGTACCATAACCAAATGTGATTCATTCGAAACGCAGGAGAGCATGATTCAGAATAACGCTTCATTGATACGATTCGCGCAGCAACAATTGACAATTCTTTTTGATGAATACACACATCTTTTATGCCCACTGCACACACATATTGTCACACCAAATGATTGTATGACTTTTTTCTTTTCGTTTCTTTTTTTTGCGCTTTCCACTCAAACGTTGTCCGCCAAAACAAAAAACTCAACCAAAAGATTTATCACAATTTTAATTAATCCAAATCGATTGCTGATATTTGCATTTTTTTGTTTGCAAAATTCAAATCTGCTGCATTATTCAAAAAACAATCAATTGATAATAAATTCATTTCCGCACAAATTGTATCACTTGAATCACGAATCGCTTGAATGCAATGAACAGAATGAACGAATTAATCCAGAAATATTAATAATTGGACTCGGATACGAATATCCACTTACCAAAGCACGGCTAATGGACGAAAAACAATTGATAGAATTTCCAATTTTTTCTTTGGTTTTTGAAATGGAAATATCAAAACAAATTTGTCAAGACGAATGAGACCAACGCGCTCGATGGTTCGAAAAAAGTCTCACATTAAAGACACGCGCGCCCACAAAATTCAAATCGAATGCACTAAATTTCTCATTAATTTCAACTGATGATTTGTTTCTGCTTTCGTTCGTAAAACACTTTTCTATTCACATAATAATTTTCACTCAAAAGAAGAAGAAGAAGAAGAAACAAACAACAACCAATAAACAAACAAAATTCGACGTGAAGAAAGAAGAAAAAGAATCAAATAAAAATATAGCCGCTAACAAAACAACCGAAACTAATAAGAAATCATCAACGAAAAGGTATTGAACTAGAAAATAATATCACGCACAGACAATAAAATACACCAAACAACGCACACAAGTTTCTCCGTTCAATTATTTTGATTCTTTTTCTATTTAATTTTCGCGAAAAATAAAAATATTGGTTTTGTTGCAATTTAAACAGATCAGATAAATTTGTTATCCAAATCTCAAATGATTCAGGACAGAAAAGAAGAAAAAACAAACTCTTCAATCATTTGGCATATCGATGAACGCACATTGTTAATGGTCAAACAATTATTGACTTTCCGTTGATTTTGAACAATTTGTTTATTCTCTCGCTTCGAACAGAAATTCATCTGATTCAAACAGAACACTTTTATTCTTTTCGTCCAGTTTTAATTGGGCATATCAATATTCAAAACAATCGAATTAGTTTTCATTTTAATGGTGGAATGCATCATTTATCACTCGTAGAATCGATTTGAAATTTATTACGATTACGTTCTTAAATCACAATTCGGATCATTTGTTTCGGAGGCTGAGTCGAAACGTGGAATTCATATCAGATAGATTTAATCATCACACTTGATTGTAAACAAAACACACAAAAAAAATCATTATAATGAAGAAGAAAAACTATTCTCCGTCGTCAGTCACTTGATTTTAAAACATTTTTCGAAAAATTTAATCCACGAGACTCTCGGTTTCTTAACATTGAACAATACTCATTTTTTTCGAATTTATTTTTGGATAAATAAATTGCTCTTCCTTTTTCGTTTCCTTTTATTTTCGTTTTTGTTTCGCGATGAAGGAAAATTTTGATTATTTATTATTATTATTATTTTTATTGGTTGTGCTGTTGGTGGCTATGTGTGTTTGAGAATTGATATTATTTGATTTTGGTCGTTTTTTCCTTATTCTCTCAAGTTGTTATTGTTGTTTCGTGATTGTGTCCATCGTTGGCTGTATATTCAGCTTACACACAACATGAACGCAAAACGAGTTCTAATGTGAAAACTTCAATATTTTCATCCAGTTAGTTAACAGAACAATATGTTATTGCAGGCACTGACATATGAAAACGCATCGCACACCCGCGTATATAAACGCATAAACGTACACATAAAACTGTTTATTGTGACGTTCCGATATCCAATCGCAACAAAGATATGAATCTTATTTCGAAATGAAACAACCAAATTAAAGATTCTTGAGTCCTGTTTGGATATTGAAAAATTTATTGTTTTTCAATTTCGCCCCAAATCGAATCCAAATCGAAATGATACCAGTTTTTTAAAGTTTACAGAAGAAAAAACAAAATACTGACAAAATGACCGTGTAAACGAGACCATTGCTGAATATACATCAACATCTAAACGTCAATGTGTCATAAACATTTAGACATTACAAATGTATTTGTTTGTGTATATAGACTTGTATAACGAATGGAATGAACAACAATTCGCATTCGGTATAAACTGAATGAAAACGTCAAAAAAAATAATATACAAATATAAAAGATGAAAGACGAAAATATTGACTTCGACTTTGACTTGGACATCAATACTAAATGAATTGTTGTGTTTTAGTTTTTTTTTCGTATGTGATCCAATCAATTCCCGATAATTTTGCAAAAAAAAACATTGTTTCAAATAGATTTTGCTTAACCGTAAAATTACGTGAAAAAAACATCGCTGTGCAAAAAAATATTATTCCATTGGCATCAGTTTCACATTGAATGCAACATTTTGTATAAAGTTTTGTTTTTTTTTTCCTTCTTCTTTTAAATTCGATCTAAAAAATTATGAGTAGGTCATAATGATTGGAGCACAATGTGTGCGATTGAATATAAGATCAGTGCTGCTAATTGTTTTGTGCTTCTTTTTAAATGGCATCAAATACTCTAGCACAGGTACGTTCATTGCGTTCACTAGAAACAATTCGATTCATTTAATTTCGTTTGATGTTGAACATCATTCTCATTTTTAATCCATTGTAACAGCTATCAATCATATGGAGGTGCCAACCAAATCAGAAATCCACAAAAATAGCTCCAATTCGAATGCGGATTTTTTTACATTCTCGAACCCGGTAAGTCATCCAGACACAATAATATATCCATTAATATTAATATTTATTTTGCTATTTGTATTCAAACACAGAGTCAAACAGACCTAACATCATGTCCAACAGATATAGAGTGTAAACAACTTCCATTCCCTTGTATAAAATGTCATTTCAATTTATCATGCACATATGGCAAAGAACTTCTTATCACGTGCAATGCAAACCAAAATGTTCCATGCATTGTAAGTCATTCAATTTTATTTTTCATTCATTTATTCTTTTCACAATTTTCTTTTTTCATTGACTTCAAATATAAGCTTTTAAAAATGAGTTTTTGATATTGTAGGGACCACGCGAATTTCAACGAAGTATGATTTGTCGATATTGTTGGCAAACTGAAAATTGGGAACATACGTGCATGCTTAAAGATAATTGTAATTCGGCGAATCAATTTTATGTGTGAGTATTATCTTTCTGGATTCCATTTGACTCAAGTCGGTGTATTGATTAATACTGAAAAAAAAAAAAAAAACAAAACAAAAAAATGAATAAAAAATAAATAACAAATAATGTTCTGAACTCTCTCTTTGGGCGATTATGGAATGTATTAGGACGAATTGTTCAGTGCATCCGGATCTACTATGCCTAGGTAGCCGAACATTTCAAAAGCGACTGAGATGCAATTGGACCCATGGATACAAATGGTCAACTGCATTGTTTATTAGTATAACATTAGGTGGTTTCGGAGCCGATAGGTAAATAAATTCAATTTATTTTGTGCTATGATAATCACAATTTAATTCCATAATTATTTTTTTTTTTGATCTTTGATGTTCATAATTTAGATTTTACCTAGGCCATTGGCAAGAGGGCATCGGCAAACTCTTTAGTTTTGGTGGCTTAGGTGTATGGACGTTGATCGATGTAATTCTCATATCACTACATTATTTAGGACCAGCCGACGGTTCTTTGTATATTTAAGATGTAAAACGAAACACTTATGGCTACCACTAAAATCTGCACTTTAGATTAGTTGAAATTTTCAACAATGGAGAAAAAAACAACAACAGAAAAGAATTATTAAGATTTAATAAGACAAAGCCAGAGAGAGAGAGCGATAAAAAGAAGAAGAAAAATCAAATCTAATTAGGGAATTTTGTTAATTTGTTGATAGCGCATTGTTAAATGATTTGATGGATACATATTATTATTAGTGAAAAAGAAAGGAACGCGAACAAATCCTTCAAATTCATGGATGAAATCTATTTTTTTTTTTTTTTTTTTTCAAATTGAATTTTAGATACTTTTTTACTCTTTATTTTCTCGAATTAGAATTTTTTCCATGAAAAATAATACAAAACAAGAATTAATAATAATTGAATAATTGTTTCGTTCAATTTGAAAAATGTAAATGTTCGCAACAATTCGAATAAATAATATCATCAATTGTGTCTTCGATTTGAAAATAAATTTTAATATTAAAAAATGAATACATCGCAAAATGCAAAAATAAAAAAAAAATTAATAAAAATTATAATGAAGTGGCTGCTCACATCTGTTGAAAGCCGAAGACGTTCAACACTCAAAAGTTATCTGCAATCACTTGAGCTTTAAGAGCTTAAACAGACTTCACGAAAACTGTTTTTCATTTGGTTAATCGATTGGCCATTAGATGGCGTTCGCATTATCGTTAACATTTCGTTTCGATTGAAACTTCCGCTTGCTTTATTTGTTCGAAACATTTCAGTTGTGAACATGAGCAAACATAACGGTGCGCATAATTCAGTTTCCTTTTTTTTTTATGGAGAATGTTATTTGATAACCGATGTGTACGGTGTTTGTGTGTACTGCATGCGACTCTTATGTTTATCATTCATTCAGTTCATGACAAACCGTCGATTGAACTAGTTGTGTTTTTATGAATATTCCTATGCCCGAACCATTTTTGTCCATGATTTTATTTCGAAGTACCGATCAAGATTACGAATTCTGAAGCGATAGACAGAGAAGAGAAGAAAAAAAAAAGAACTATTGAACACAGTGACAAAGAATTGATTGTTGGTGATTCGAGAATTGTTTGTTTGCGAAAGACAATTTTAAGTTTTAAACGATCAACTGACTTTTTTCACATTTCAAATAAAAACTTCAATAAACTTCGTTCTATTCGATATAATTCGATCTTAATAAGTGTGTGGCGAGAATTTTGAACAGAGTAGAACAATTCATTTCAAGAAAAAAAAATTTAATACTTATTACGCTATTTTCAGTCGATGTGTGAACTTTAACATAACTAATATATTGAATGTTAACTGGTTTTTAGTCAAACAGCAAAAATTAAGACAAAATAAAAATAACAAGAAAACAAGAATAAGGATACGACGAAAAAAAAAGAAGTTGAAAATGAAATGGAAATTATGTTGCAGTGTTCCATTAAAAAGTAGTAAACGTTTGCAGTTACAAAATACTTTGAATTTGAAATAAATTCAATTATGCGGAACCAAATAATTTAGTTCAATTTCGTGATTATTTTTACCGGTCACTGTACTTGAGACCGAACTAGCATAATGGCCACAATGGAAAATGGTGTATTTGGATTGTTATTTACTGAACATTTCATTCAAAAAAATGTAAGCTTGAGTAAACAAACAGTGCATTGATTTCGTGTAAATGTTTCATTGTAATAAATTGTTTTCGTTAAATGCGGAGATCATTTTCATGTGATATATGAAAATGAATCATACTCAATTAACTGATTAATTTTCTTTTTCTTTTTTTTTTCGAGAGAAAAAAAAGAAGAAGAAAACAACGAAATAGTGAAATATATTGTAATTTTCAGAGCAAAACCAAATATAATGCTCAATTATTATGTATTTCATTTGTTTGAATAATATGGATTTGATTCGGAGACCTCATATCGAAATGTTGGCCTTTATCATGGACTCAAAATGGAATAAAAATAAAATAAAATATAACAGATCAAAATGATAAACATGATATGACATCTAAACAATATATAAAATGGATCATTTAATTTTGTCGAATTGTTTGAAATGTTTTGTGTGTGTGTATGTGCGTATATCAATGGATTGCCACAAATACATTATAATGATGATTAAAACCAAAATGAGCCATTTAAATGCAGGTAAATGCCATAAAATTTTATAAGCTTTGAAACCGAATACAGTTGACACTCACTTAGCAAATAGAACTGTACTTAGAACTGAGAACCTCAATGGAAATTGATATAACGGCCGATTTAAACATATGATTTTGATGATAAGATTACTTAAAATGGGAGGATGCCATTGAAAAACATAAAAAAAAAAATCAAAAAATGATACCCGATAATAAAGATGATGTTCATATCTAGGATCATAGACAAATCCATTTTGAATTGAATTTTAAAGTCATCATTTTTTATTGAGATAATATGATATTATTGGTATGTGTCGACATATCCTAATTATTAGAAAATATTTTCAATTCTTGTCATTGCAACCAATGCAGGCTGCTCTCAGTGTGATGGGTCAGTTGCATTTAGTAGTGAACGTATTGAATTCATTTAATGGTTTTTTTTCTTCTTCAATTTCAAATCGCCTACTACTATTATTATTCATCATCTCATGGTTAATATACTGAATTTGAACTGCTAAATTCATTTTTTTGATCGGAAATTGATTATTTGTACCACATGAAAATGCAAAAGATCCCGACGATGCATACAATAATACAATGCATCATAGTCAGTTTTCTCAGCTCAGTGCTCAATGAAATAAATGGATCGATGTTGGATGTCTTCATCCATTTTTAATATTTATTCATTGAATCCACCTTTGTGAATTATTATCCGTGGTTCGGAGCGCATAAATTGAAATCGAAAATTTGTTATTTTATTATGTCAGATTTCAATTCACAGTCATTTAATTTTTTTTAGTCGTAAGCATATTTATAATGATTTTGATGGTTTGTTTATTCAACTGAAAAATTCAATCCAATTTTCCGAATGTAATCGATTCGGAATTCGGAAGCTGGCAATTGAAAACAGATTTTTTCGTTATTTATTTAAATATTAAAAGGCAAACAATTTCAGCTTTTTCAATTTTTTAACCGTTTTTTTTTATTTTGATTTTCGAAAACTAATGTTGGCTGCGAATTGAGAAATGAGACTGAAATATGAGCATCGAATAGTTTTAATCGAATCTTCATCGCTACCAGTAGAATGGATAAACATTTGCACGGTACGCATGGAAATGGGTTTTTTTTTCAATCGATACCTTTATCACAAGTACGTGAGTTTTGATGTTTTCAAAAAGATTTTGTGCAAAGTATCCCAGTGTTCATTGCCTACACACTTTTGATTTTTGATATACACTTTACACTTCAATTGTTGTTGGCGGTTCCCGGTTATTATGTGATATGTTGGTGACTTTTATTGCATCATAACAACCAACATTACATTGAAGTTACGAGCATTTATCCAATGAATATCATAAATGTATGTATGCTGATTTCTGACTGCTTTGGCATTGAATTCGGTTTTAATGCCTCAGATGGAGCGTGATAGCATATTGGATTTGTCATGTTTCATTTTTTTTTTTCACACTTCTCATAGTTTGATCCAATTTTTCCAAAAATTACCAGAAACCGTCAAAAATGGCATTCAACTCCATTTCGATACGAATATAATTCTCTTTATGAAAATTATAATATTGAATTATACACATTGAGCGATGACATAAAAAAAAAGTCATCAGTAAGAACCATTTTCCGAACCGACTTCATACTGACCATTGATAAATTTAACAATCAGAATAGTAATGCTATCATTCGAACTCAAATGAATGGCTTTTAAAATCAGTTTTTCTGCTCCGAAAACAATTCATATGCATGCTGCTCAAATGAAACATATGATGATTCCAGGATTTTCATTTTCTTTGAATAATAAAAAGGAATCGCACACGATTCACACACAACCGTTTTTGTGAGAGGTATTCAAATCGCTGCATGTGACTTCTATTTTAACGATGCATTGAATTTAAAATTTCATCCTTCATCTACCCGTTGTTACTTTTGTGTGGAAAATAAAAAATAACCGCAGAGCATGTGACTGAGATATGAATAGCATACACAACATACAACATACACCTAAACGAAATAAAAATCTAATATAAATAACACACTGAAACAATAACACCATGCAATGATTTTAAATGAAATGACATCGTCGAATGCGTTTATATTGCAAATGAAAAAGATACTAAATTTTCATTTGGTTGTCAGATATAAAATACCCAACGTAAGTCCCTCACTCTTATCAATTTTCAATGCTGAATCAATTGTTAAGTCCTTCTCGATGGATGTGTATTTACATTCAACTTCATTTGATCGAATAAATTGACTTGGACATATATACAATGACGGTGATGTTCCTTTTTGTGGCTGAACCAAAATCGATTTCAAGAAAGAAATCGTTCTTGAAAAAGGAATAAAATGAAGAGAAAAAAAAAGGTAAACAGGTCGACATGCGGTTAAGCTTCAATATGTAGTATCCAAGATAAGAATGTAATTTATTTGAATTTGCTGTGGTCCGTGAATATTCCCAAAAAAGAATATTTTCTATTTGGAAAATGTAAAATGAATTGAAATTGACTAAAAAAAATCCTGAAATATTATTTCGTGTTCGATTTAAATATAGAAAAAAGGGGGAGATGATTCAAGATCGGGCTGAAAATAATTTTATTATTGATTTGCTGTTTGACAGTCACATCGATGATTCTCATGCCTCTTGCGCATACATTTCATCGTCCAGTTTCAATAAAGCGTTTTTCTTTTTCTGTCATTTTTCTTCTACTCATTCAAATCCGGTGTATATTAGAACCAGAAATTTCAAGAAAAAAAGAATTATTTCTGCAAATGGCAGCAAAAAAATGAACTGAAGAGATATGTCGACTCATCGGATGAATTACTCGAATTAATCTCATACCATTGAAATTTTGGGAAGAATTATGATTATAAAATCGAACGTAAGTCAACACAAATCCAGTCGAAAGAATCAGTCCAAGTGAACCAAACGATTTGTAGAGCACAATACAATTTCAAAGGAATATCGCCTAACAGTGATGATATACACATATTGACTACCGACTGCCTACTGCTCTACTATTAGAGTTCGTTTGGTTTACCACATCGCTTTCACACAATTTCATTGAAGCATTCAATATCATTTTAAATATTTTTCATTAATTTTCCTTGATACCCTCACATTATAAAGCTATCCATCTGCTATCCATTCACTTCAATCGACGTTTATATTGCTTCCGTAATTGAAATCAATATTAAACTAATATTTCACTTGTAACTTGTAACCATCTCTCAATCCACAGTATTCCCATGAATACTGAATACGAAATTTAGGTTTTCATTTTTGATTCCAATTTGAAGGAAGAAGAAATAAAAACGTACGAAACGTAATAAAATAATATGTTATCGTCCATTACGAAAATAACCATTCAGTGAATTGGTTTACTTGTTTCATTTGAATTGGTTCGCGTTTGCATATTGATTGACGGCCATTTGAATCATTTTACCATTTGAATAGGAATAAATTGGCTTCAAAACGACCGCCTATCAGACCATTTATGTACTTTAAATGCGTCCCAATGAAATGGTTATTACAACAAATTTAAATTCAATTTTGGAAATGAAAATGACTCCTGTGTATGTGTGTGTGTGTGTGTGTGTTCTTCCAGAAGCGCTGAGTTAGTCTTTTTTCTTTTTAGGGAACAATGAATCTCCAATAGAATTCCATCATTTTCAAGACTCGAAACACGAAACTCTGACAGAAATTTAACAAATCGAACATTCAACTTACAACTTATCAATAAAATGTGGAAATTATATGAGCGCATTCAGCCTCCATCCATTCATGTACTCACACACTTGTTTCAAATATAAAGGTTTTTCGAACCATTCTTCATAGCACAATAAAGACGAATGAAAACTTCCCGCAAAAACAAAAAACTACGCAAAAACGAAAAAAAAAAAGAAAAACTAGAAGCCCAACTTTATAAGAATTCATTAATCAAATTTTATAATTCCAAAAAAAAAAGGGAACAACAAACATCCCATATGAGCATCCACAATTGTAATGCAATCAGTTAAAATGAAATGAGAAACATTGAAAACGGAAAAAGTAAGCAAAATGTTTGGGTTTTTATTATCAATTTTATTCATGTGCTCAAACTTATATGAGAACAAAATGAAATATAAAATTGAAATCGGTTTATCGGCCTAACATTGTTAGATGTATCGGATCTGCTATGTATTGAATATTGGGTCGGTATGAAAAGCGAGTAGAGGAAAGAGATGAAAAAAAAAAATCGCTCGAGTGCCAAATATGATATTTTATGTCGTTGAATATCGAGCACAGCATTCATATAGCGACAAGTGCAAAAAATTGTTGCAAACACATCCGGTTTGTACCCTTTTTTACAATTCAGCAATGTTATTTTTTCTTTAATAGTCTCACATTTTACCAACGTTTTTCTGAAAATGCTTCACATTATTTCTCTTCCGGAGAAGATTCAGTTCAATTTGTTGAAAAGTTTGAAGTGTTTTTTACAACTGGAAGAAGCTACTTGTATTCGATGCTGAATGAAAAAAAATATTTTTGGTTTTTAACATATATGTATAGTGTATAGTATATTTGAAAAGAAGTCCTATCAAAACTCGGTTTGATTCACGAATTAACTTCAAACGGTTTTGGTTCCACAACTAATTTGCTTCTTCATTAACATTTCAAAAACAGAAATACAAAATGAATAAAAGATGTGAAATTATTTGCTTAAAAAAAATTGAAATTCAAACCGTTAAAAAATCTGTTTTGGGTAATAAGAATCGATTGCATGAATCTTGAGCCAAAATGATTTGACATTTTTTCTATTCCATACGTAGGATTCCATTGAGTTTCTGTTGAACCAAAAAATTATGAAAAACGAGAATTTTATTAATAAATAAATAAATCGTAAATCAGTGGTATATGTATGTTTAAACAGGGCTGTATATTGTATTTTGTATTGAAATTATGTCTTGATGGCTTTGTGATAAATATGAAAATGGTTATAAATTCGAACAGACAAAAAGTATCGATAAAATAGAAGCAGCCCAACAGCCTACAGTCCTGGGAAAATGTATATAGGATTTTTGCCAACTTTTACTTACATACTGTTACCCATTCCGGTCGAATATTTTTTCATCTTCTTTTTTTCACATTTATTCAGACGCCGAGCAGCCAAATAGTTTGAGCATGTTGCCAATATTCATAGTAGAATTTTTGAATACAATTCGACAAGAAAATTCCATTGTATAAATTGAGTGAATGGATGGAGTGGCAAGGAAACGGATACCAATGAAAAGGCAGACCGTTAGTTTGATTGCTGTTCCATTTTTCTTTGACTAGTTCGTCATTTGGATGGATCTTGTTGGGAAAAAGATATTCTGTTCATCTTTTTGTTGTTGTTCTTTTTGCCATTTAGTTTATTTTCTTTGTTTTACTGTTGCACCCAATTTTAGATTGAAGGAATACAATCCACACATATATCTAATTCGCTATTTGGTCATAATTCAAGTATAAAATGAAATAGGCAAAAGTATTTGGATGGATTTTGATAGCATTTGGTTACAATGATTTCAATATTGCCGCACATTTATTTCATTTATTGGTTTTATGGTCGATCGTTGGGATTTGAAAATTGATAAATTGAACCGTGAACGGTGAATGTTTGATGAAGTGAACATCGAAATATTGTCCAATTGTAAGGCGTATAAGAATCGTTTTTGGGGCTTTTTTAATACTAATAAATGTTTTTTTTCTTGTCAAATAAAAATCACTCAAGCCAAACCATCCTACTTATTATTCCTTTTTTTTTTTTTGCAATGCGTTGAACAACCGAGTCAATCAACCGTATGCCAATAATCACAGCAAGATATGTTTTTTTTTCTCTCTTTTTCCTTTCAAATGTTCAATATCGTTAAAAGGCATATAGCATATGACACTCATAAAACGGAGAACGAAGAGCGGATAGCAGAAAACGGAAATTTCTGCGGTTCTCTCTTTCTCTCCCATTTTTAATCGTATCCATTTTTGCGGTTGTTGGGTCAGACTATTTCCCAATCATGTGATAGCTGCGTAAGTTTTCTTTGTGCGAAAGTTGAAAGGTTATTTTTTTTTTTGATTTTGATTTATTCCAATTGTGACATTTGATCAATGACCGGGAAAAATAAAATTGATCTGAACACAAAGGTTATTAATAACAAATTGATGAATAGGAAAATTGGGTTAGCGAACAACAGATATCAAAATGTAGGATGCCCTTAAAATGTGATGATTATTATTCTTACTATTATTGTATGATCTCAATTTTGATTTTAGCTCCAATTGTAAAGTCAATCGATTTTCAAATGCCTAAATTCGTTTCATATATATTCAATATTGAATGAAATGTGTTATTGCGATTTAAATCCATTTGGCTCTATTATAACTGCATAAAATTGTAATAATTGCATTTATCGGTTCATTTAGCTGATTTACAGTTTTTGAAAATTCAGTTAAGTCAAACCGCCTCATGATACTATTTATATATATATATATACAAAATGCATTATGCATTAAAACTTTCAACCCCTGAGCCGGTGATGATTGCGATAATATTATAGCATTAATTTTCATTTAAATAGAAATACAATGCAATTTAAGTAGAAATGCAATATGCATTGCATTCATTAAAATCACAAATAGAAGATAGAAGACGCGAAGGGGGTACACAGGAAAATAACGATTGAATACAATATTGTCAAATGCATACGATGAACACTTAGATAACTAAAAATAACAGAGACATCAAATTGATAGGAGCAACAAGAAAAAAATTTGTTATAAGTTTTTATTCATTGCCTAGCTCTCATTGAGCCAGGTCTTAGTCATCATTTTCGAATGTGAAAGTTATTTTGATCGGAATCACATTTATGCCTCCTCCGGTGGTCGGATGAATCAAGTGAACTCAATACTAAACATACATTGAATGCTGAATACATTAGATCGTTGACATCAACTTTGTCGTTTGTCGATGCAAATTTGAATTATAATAATCGATCTGAACATATGTGTTTCTCTGTGTGTGTGTGTGTGTGTGTGTGTGTGTGTGTTTGTGTGTGTGTGTGTGTGTTGGCAAAAACTATACCGGAAAATTCAATGAACAAAAGTGTCATTCAATTCAACAGCATAAATAGGATGAAAAAGTTTCTATATGGATATTATACATGTGAAACATTCAATGCGCTGCATATGTGTTGTTCAATGCAATAAGAATAATACGAAAACAATGCATTTATGTCATAGACAATGAATAGCAATCAAGAGATAATAATGTACAAAATATGAAAATTGAATGAATGTGAAAAATCGTGTAGGTGCAACGATAAAAATAATGAAATTGAAATTTCCTGATGCAAATGATAGAACTTTACCATTTGCAAGCTGCATATGCCATTGACCATTTTATCGAAATGCATTAAACAAATTCAAAAAAAAAAAAAAACGAAGAATGGATTTGAAATGTTCCGCTTTTCAGAACCGTTTTTTTTTTTCATCCTTCACCCAATCCAAGATGATAAAATAATAAATAATGCGTGAATACTGTGATTAGAGACAGAGTCGATGATTTTCACATTTGGATATTCGCCGAAAAACATTGTGTACAATTCAATTATGAATTCATTTACACGGCATTGCTGTTGCATTGAACCAAATAATTTAATCAAATGGAAAATATTCGTGTATTGTTTGGATCGTTGAACATTTGAGCGATAGGATAAGCAATTTATTTCACAACGAATTAACGAATCTGCAATTCAATTTTGAAAATGGTCGAACGTCAAATGTAAAATGGAATCGATTCATTGGTGCATGAATGATTTTGGCATATTTCTGAAGGCAACCGCATGAAATCATCAATTTTTCACTCAATTAGATTTTTATATCTTTTTATTGTTCATGCATTGTGCGAATTCATACTTATATATATTGACGAGTGGCTATTGTTTCATTTTGACACAAACAAATAACAAATAACAATCACACAATCAAATTATTTCAAAATTGGCTACCATTTCCATTGTTTATCTTAATTTTATGCGTCCATTGTTCTATTATTTCAACTGATAGATGATGTCTTCTGAAATCAACTTCATTTGGTGCAATTAAAAAATATCCTTCAGCATTTTGCAAAACATTTTCAAATCTTCGTTTGATTAATGACATTTAATCATCACCAAATTGTCCCTTCAACACTTTTAACACTTTTTAAGTGGTTCGTTCGGGTATAAGGCAAGCGAGAACAATGTTTCCATTCGGCTTTCGACATTTTACGATGAAAATAGCCTCCAGCTGGGATTTTGACAGTTTCAAATTTGGACTCCATTCAGCAAATGCAAATAAATGAACTTAATTTATTTCATTTGATTACATTTACGAAAATAATAATTTCTCCAAAATGGCCAGATACTTTCCATTTGCCATTCTGTCGTTCCATGTCATTCGCATGGAAATGAAATGCTGATAACGAAGTATATTTATATGTTTAAAGAATGAAATGTTGAAATTGTATTGTGCAATGTGAAAATACGTGCAATGTAAATAAGTGCAAGGTAAATACGTGCAAGGTAAAAACGTGCAATAATGTTGCAATAATAAGAATAATAATAAGAATAATAATAATAATAATAATAATAATTAAAACAGATGGCAAAGTTCTAAAATGGCCGATTGTATTTAATTTGATTCATTAAAAAAAAATATAAGTTTTATGTTATGTTAACTAAATGTGTGCACATTGCACATAAGTCAATAAATGCAATCCAACTTCACTCTCCAAACGGAAAAAATGAGAAAAAAAAACTGGGAATTAGAAGCACTGATTCATTGTATTCGCAAAGATCTGCAAAACTTACATTTCGCCCGATGAATACTCGAGGGCTGTTTGTTTCGCTTTCAGCATCGTTCGCTATCTATTTCAAATGATAGAGAAGAGTTGTAAGTTGATGACGAGAGGAGAAAGCTCTTTCCGTGTACCATTTTGGCGGAAAAACTAAATGGAATGAATTGAAAATGTAAAATGCATGCAAATCTAATGTTACGTTTAGGTGTCTGTTTTTTTCCTGTTTTGTTTGTTGTTTTTCTTTGCTCGCCGAGGATGTATCATTCCGTGAAACAGACTTAACTTGAAGTGAAGGCACCGAGAGACAAGGAATAAAATCGTATGGTCTTTTTTCCTTTCTTTTTCTCATTTCAATTAAAATTCTGCGGTGTTCACCATATGCTCAATCGGTATATATGCCGATCCACGTAACCACTTTACTCTCAAATTATAATAGAAAACATCATTTAAATACACTTACGTGTTCAAGTATGCCCATTTCAATTTCGAGGGGTTAAATTGTGTTTTTTTTTCTCTTCATATTTTATCATTGAATGTTCAATGTGCACACATATATCCTACCGCTATCAACACTTGATACGTGCAAATATTTTAGCAATGAATGCAAAAGAGAGCAACCAAAAACAACAACAACAAAAAATACCAACAGAAAAATTATACACACGGAAAATGGTTATGACACTTACGTTTCTTTGCGTTTTTTTGCTTGATGTGAAACAACAACAACAACAACAACAACAACAACAACAACAACAACAACAAC
>GL501539.1:294579-310459 GCA_000149185.1 Mayetiola destructor | reverse complement strand
GAGTAGAGAGAGAGAGAGAGAGAGAGAGAGAGAGCGTGTGGAAACTAGTCTCAAGTGCAAACGATCTCAGCATACGGCATTCTTTCGACAATAATGCTCCCTTTTCTTTATGCAATTTGGCATCAATCCTAAATACATTTGAATTTCCATTTTTTGATTTTGTTTTTGTTTTTATTTTCATTGAAGATTCCATTGTACACAGCATTACAATCGGTTTAAATACAGATGCCATTTACCATTTCGCTACAACTATAATATATTTTGGAGATTGAATATTGAATGTCAAGCATTCAATATTCAATTGCACAAAATTATGCGAAAACTATTCAATTATTATTATTATCCTTTGGTATGGTGAATTCTTTACTCCGCACTCCTCACCTATTCAAATAATCAATTCTGTACTTAAAATTTGAATGGAATCCATTTCAAACCGGAATCATCCGCCAAAGATTAAGTGTTTCGAACGTTCAATTCATTTCAAGTATTTACAAATAGCAAATAGTTTGTCTCAATAAGTGGATACGCCGTAGATGGCAGACACATACACTTGATATCAAATGCAAAATGATTGCACAAAATGTAAAGCACATAGCACATTTTCTCATCAATTAAAATTTTCAATGAAATTGACTAGCTTAATGACATCCACCATCATTTCATTATGAAAATAAAGACTTTCTGTTGGCATTCGTGTGAGGCGCGCGTTACTTACATTAGTTCAGAATATGGATTGCAATCATCACTTAAATGAGGTGAAAGTATAAAAACGGTCGGTGTAGAAGTGTGCTCAACACATAAATCACATCAAACAAAAGTTCAAAGTTTGAATTTGCAGAGCGCCTACCTGTTATTTGGAGAGACCGGTTATTTACAGCAAATGTGAATCACTTTCACTCGTTCAACAATATATTTTAAGAGAACTATTTCGAAAATTTACGATAAAAGAATCAGAAACCGGTCAGCAAAATTGAATTAAATTTGAAGAAAAAAAAGAAGAAACGTCTCCAAAGCAAGCTCCATCATCAGTGATGTGATAACACACACAATACAAAGAAAATATGACTTTGAACTTCAGAATACTAAATATGCAAATTGAGGCATTCAATGATGTGTTTTTGGAGGCCAAACAGAAATTCAAATCATCCTAAAAATGAACTGAAGAACAGATTAAATGCTGTGCCAAAACGAACACAGAACACGCTAAGCCTCGGTCATCTCAATCGTATGGATAAATCTTTTAATGCATATGATTACATAAAAAATTTGATGCAATAGCGGCATATCACATGCTAGCATGAATGTGCTGCAAATGCCGAAACTAATGGATTGTTGATATTCGCATGTTTTATATGTCATAAATTGTCAGTGTGTGTGTGTGTGTTAGTGCGTCAAATCTAATCCATCGAAATGCGTTACTAGGCAACTCTTACCGCAAACGTTTATTTCTCATCAGCTGCGGCCAGTTCAAGTTTTCTGTTCCGATAAATGAAACCAAAACAATATATTCATATTCATATTCAAAAATCTATGGACTCTTATCTTTTATGTTTCATTGATTCAAGGAATCGTTCAAATTTTGATTCCGAATTTTTTTTTTTGTCGCATGCATTGAATTCTGGTTACATTGATGAATATACGAAATGAGCAAAGGAATTAAACAAATCATTATCCATCGAAAAAGGTGAAACATTGAAATGGAAATTGCCTTAAACAACGCACACATACAATGGAAAACATACAAATACCAAAGAAAAACACATTTCCATCAATTCAACCAAACAACAAAAACAACCGAACGACTGAACGAAGGGATAAACGAAGAAGAAAAGCAAGCATCAAGAAGAAAAAAAAAATTGCAATACTCCACTTGAAATGTAAACGAAGACATTTTTATAAATGCGCATGTCTCTATTTGATTCCTTTTTCGATTGAAATTTCCGAATAATATGAAATGTTCTGACTTTGTCGAACTTCACACATACACTGATAGCCAACACCACCACCATATGCCGAATGATATTCGTATTATTGTACACATTGACACATCATGTTTGCATATGGCAAATGTTCCAAGTTTCCAAATATCAATGTAGTGGTAAATTTTATAAACGGATCATCGTGTATATGGTTATATGATGTGGGCAAAGCATCACTTTCAGTAGTACAGAAGTTGCTGATATATATTGTATGTGTATCGTTACGTTGCTCGTTATCAAAATATTTAATAATAAAATGGAAAAGAAAGAATAAATGAGAATAAAAATCCATTGAAATTAATTCTATGAATAATTCAATTGAATTCCAAACGAAAGTAAAAAAAACAAAAATCCGAATCAACTCACACTTTGTGTTCGGTAAACTGGCTATCGGTTTAGTGAATAGATGATGATAGAGTGGCAGTGATATAGAAATCAAAATTCGTAAAATATAAAACGGTTAACGGAACCCCCAACCAGCATATACCTACATATACAATATATGTATATCGGTTTCGTTATACATTGTATTGTTATCGTCTGCCGATGTGCATTGGCATTTAAATTTTTTGAATACAATTCGCTAGTTTGTTATGATTTGTGTGTTTTGTTATCGTTTTGCATTTTTGCTGCCGTTAGCATCTCATAGTCTATAAAACAGTGCCAGTGCATTCATCATTTGTCATTTCGTTTTTGTGTTATTATTGTTTAATAATAATGACAGACTTTTTTTTGATTCAACAATTGATTGAATACATAAAATTCAATTCGAAAGACATTCGTTTTGACTGTTTGCTGTGTCAACGACCATTTTGGAATCCAGCATTGTACATCTTAATATCGAATACATCGTTCGTCAAAATTTCCATTGGCATTGGATTACGTCTGAGCATTTGCATGCACATTTTACACACAACAAATTGTGACTGTGCGGTTTTTGTTGTCGCTGTTTTTGCTCTCATTCAAGAATATCTTCTCATTTATCGGAGAAAACAATAACTGGTCATTGTATTTGATACGAAACCGCAAACCAAAGAAATCATATCAAAAACAAATACCAAAGAGAAAAGAAGTCGAAAAGCAAAAAAAAAAAAATTAGATGAAAACAAACACACAAAATTATATCAACACAGCATCAAACATATCATAAACGCAAAATCATATTAAACATCAATGCACAAGTCAGATGACCAAACCAGTTGATATCGTACATATCATCAGTGGCGAACGCATCGTTCTCATTATACATCACAAAAAAATATAACAACAAAGCCTAAGAGTGATTCGAAAGATTGGAAAATATTTTTTGAGAAAAAAAAACAAAAAAAAGAAAACTAAACAAAAAGCAAAAGCCGAATAACGAAATCGATATTATCATACGCATAGCGTGTTCAGGTTGCTTCACCACATTACACGACTTAATCAGACTGGAATCAACAGAAATTATCGCCATTCAACCGGAAATTTGTGGATTTCATCGTTCAATAGGCGTTAAGGTGTAACCAACATAGTTCATAGTCCACAATCCACAACTAACCAAACGCATTTTGTTACATTCGGCACGAATACACCATCCAGATTCCAGACGTATCAATTACGGTGAGCAATTACATGAGATTTTATGTGTTTTTGCCATTTTTATACATTTATATATACTTATTCATATTCAATATATTCAGTTGTTTGTGAATGTTGAATATTGAATGCAAAATTATATCATTAATATACCGATTGAATTGACATTGATTGTTCCACAGATTGAATGTCATTGCATTGAACAAATCAAGTTGTCAGCAATGTATTTTGTCATTGTTGTAAATAATCATAATTATTTTCTTGAAAATCAATTTTGATTTGGTCGAAAACTTCTTTGACAGCAGTTTTTGCCGGACATACAGAGTAATTTGACGTTAATCGATTCGAATGAAAACCAACACACACACACTTGCACAAAAAACACCAGCCAAAACTAAACGATGCAACATTGTTTGAGTTTGCGAATGTGAAAAGATCTATGAAAACATTTCAACACTTTTCAACAGTTTTCAACAATTCAACTTAATTTGATTCGGTTGTCGATTCAAATTTGATATCATTCAAACATTTATGGGGTTTTTCCCCTTTCAATTTCAAAAGTTTTCAACAGAATCGTTATCGTTGAAGTGGATTTTGCCTTCGATGCAATTTCGTGTGAAAGTTTCCTTTTTTTTCTTTGGTTGGTTTTTTGTTGGTTGTTGTTCTTGTCATTGTTTTTGCTGTTATTTACCATCCCAATCATATATTCATTCATTCTTTATTCCCGAATTTCCCTAAAAATTTCCCTTGATTGTATGTTTGATGCACAAAACAGGTTCCGAATGAAATCGTTCGATATTTCAAAACGATTTGCTAGCGACAAACTGATGCTCTATTCCTACAAATGAACAGACACGTTTCAAATGAGAGTTCAACATGTTTTTCGATTTTTTACGTTTAAATTTCACCGCTAGCTATCTGCCGTCAAATGAAAATCCTTATCGAACGCAATAGCACTTACATGTGAAATGTTGTTGCTGTGAGGCCGATGCAATGAATGCAAAAGTTTTAGTCTCCATATATTTATCTTATTTGATTTTTCTTTTTTTGTTTTGGTTCTTTTACCTCGTGTGTGTGTGTGTGTGAGTGTGTGTGTGTGTGTGTGTGTGTGTATGGTGTTTGCTACACCACATCTCGTTTTTTATGTCAAATGTGCTGTGCACAGGGAAATACTTTCTCTCATTCTTCAGTATTATTTTACACCACATCCTGATTCATCCGAACGATACACAATTCCTTAGTTTTGTATTACGTGCATTCGATTTTGGCCATTTTACGTTTTGAGTTGAAAGTTTTGCGACGGATTTACTTGATGATTAAAAATTACTTTTCCAAACTGCATTTGACTTCATTGCACGTTTTATGTTAGTTTTCATTTATTCCATGTTATGCATCAGAAAAAGTGTAGTAATCCTCATTTTCATACTTCTATATTTGGCTTAGCAAAACCAATAAACAGCAATTCGAAAGTTCTTGCAATGACTTCTGGTAAACTTATAATATATCTCTGATGGTGAATGGCAAATGAATAGAGAATGTGTGTTTATACATTTGGAAATTTTGTACAATAGTTTAAATTCCATCACCACATTGAACCGCACCACCGTCGTTAAGCGCCTGTCAAATCTCGAATAACTGACGGTTTAATTGGAATCGGTGCATCAAATGTAGATTGATAATCCAGTAAAATATTTCAATGCGAATAATCTTGTATTAATAATTCGTTGGTGAAGCATAGAATATGAGGCATGTTATCATAATACTACGTCAACCATTCAATCCGATTTTCAGATAAATCGTCATTCAAACCAAACTAGGCTCATTGTATTTCGCTAAAATCCCATCTACAATGTACAAACAATTTTTGAAATAGAAAAAAATGCTACACCAAATGGCCTTTGACATCTCAATACAATGTGGCAATGAATTTAAAACGAGAAATTCCAAACCAAAGGCAAACGAATCCGAATAATAATAATGAATCGTTGATCTTTTCACGGAATTAGGCACACAGACTGCTGAATTTTTAACTGTCAACTCCGATTAAACGATTAAAAATTCTAAATAAACTCACTGACATATTGTTGACGTAGCTCATGAATTCATTCCCCACATCCATTCACAATCCACTTGGCAATTGAACCAATCAGCCAGCCATTTAAATGTCCGTTTTGCATCGTTTATGGATGGTTTTGAATTTTGGAAAATTATTCGGTTTCGATGTGTTCTTTTTTCTCCACGTATATATTGGGATCTGTTTTGCATGTTCATCGATTTTCATAGTCATTGGTTTTTTTTTCTCTCTGGCGAAATTCAAATGAATGGCAAAACAATTGACATTCCCGCCGAAAATCACTTTTATCCAGTTGAATGGTTGAATAGACACGTCAACAATGCAAAATGATCAATATCTCTAAGCTTGTCGCAATCTAAATTTTAAATGCCACGTAATCATAGTTATTTAGAGAATTTTAATATGTACATATATATATTTTTGTATTTCGGAATGAAAATGTTCTATTCGCGATGAGATCGCTGATTTCAGATATAAAATAAATTCATACGAATCCAATCCCATTTAATTCGTATTAAGTTAGTTCATTCATCAGCCACGAGCGGCCATAAGGTTTATTAAATCTTCCCTTCTGGGTATTGCATCCGGCAGATAATGAAATTTATTCTCAACCAAACTTAAAAACAACAATTTTTCCGATAGCTGGTGGAAGCCAGCCAAAAGGGAAATTATTCAGAGAGAAAATTCTCAAATTCAAATATGGCAGACCATAAGCATACATCTCACCCTAACAAGACTTTTACTCCATATTATTGCAGAAATATTCTCCAGGAAAAATGTTTGGATTTCCGAAAAATCATCGAGATTTAATCGCAAACCGGCAAACTATGAGCGAAGCATTCTTACGTTTTGCAATATAACTGTATTTGCATTCAATTAAAATGGCCGGATTTCGACGATCTGCTATGGCTCAACATGAAAAATGTGCTACATGATGTTGATTCAAAATATGATTTATTAAGATGGTAAATTTCAAAATACCGAAAAAACGATTTAAGAAAATCTCCAATGAAATATTTACAAACGTAACCAGGGAATTGTTTGCGAACTGTCGACAGTCGACAGACTTTCATCTGGAATTCATTCAATAATATTAAAATAAGTTGCTGATAAAATAATAATTGTTCTATGAATCTGTTTGAATGTGAATTTAATTGCTGTTATTTGATTGTTTGGGGAAGTTGTAACCATTTTAACAAACTTTAAACAAATAATAACAGAAAATGAGATTATTCTTCAATTGAAAGATGATTATCTTTTTAGCCTATTAACAAATTTTGATTTTTTTCTTATTTTTTTTTTTTTGGAAAATCGATGCGAAACAACAACAAATGTACGTTAAATGTGGGAATTTCCACAATAACTTGATTGATATGAATGCAAAAGAAAGCACAAAGTTTTTAAAACAAGAAAAATTCCATAACAAGAGTGTATATCTTTCCATGTTACAAGTAATTCATCATATACTTGAAAAAAAAACGCCGCTTAAAAATAACCACTTCAGCGAAATAAAGAGAAAAAGAGGTGAAATAAACATTTGAATATGCGAAAAATAAAGGGTGATTATTATTATCACTCTTTTCTCTTTTCACTTTTCCTGAATCGAATAAATTTATCGAAACCATTTTTCTAATGTAAACGAAAAACGCACTGTACGCACATATCCCCGCTTAATACTATGTGAATTCCTAACAAGGGTAACTTGTTATTCAAATTTTCTTACAGTGCTTATTGGAATGAAAGCGCGTATGTGTTTATGCCTTACATTGTGTCTACGGAACGAATGAGCGATTGAACGACACAGCGAACGAATAAGTGAATATGTTGTACGTGATGTGGATATGGCTGCGTTAGCAATAGCACGAACATAAATAAATATTACATTTTAATAAGATGAAAAACACGACAGATTGCCAACGATGAAAAGCGTTAAAATTCACAATTTTACATTTGATGTCGCATTAGAAACTTTCCTATTTCAACAATTCTCCAAAAATTCCGGCATTTTTGGTTCGACAAAGAACAACGGAACGGCACATTTGCTGTACAAGTAAAATTCACTCTGCACAACAGTGACTTTAATATGAAGTGTTGGCGGGTTTTCGTTTTCATTTTCATTTTCATTTAAGATGATAAAACTCCCAGATATTAGACACATAATTGAATAACACGAACGAATCACAAAACCATTTGAACAAATCTACCACTGAATTTCGAATGTCTAGGAAATTTTGCAATCCAAGAATCTCATGATTGCATATTATGATTATTATTATCATTGTTATTATTGGCGAGGAATCGTATGGTGTCTACTGTATTATATATACGTGTATGGCTCATGGATTTACGTTTTCATCATCCTTAACATCGTTGTGAGATGCGATGCATGAAAATAATTCAACATTTTCATGGTTGAAAATAGAAATTGAACTGGTTTTTGGGTTTTTAGCTTTCGGCATTGTTTTACACTTCGGCGGTCGTCATTTTGAATTATTTTCCACTGAAATCAGCAACATCTTAATTGAAAAATTGGTTTCGTGTCTGATATATCAAATGGGGAAAAAACAGCACACAAAGTATCCATGCATTTTTTGCCATTTTTTCGATTGAAAACTGGAGCGGGTAATTTGGTTTGTCGATTATTATAGCTAGTATTGTTGCTATTGAACAGTGAACAGTGCCTTTGAAAATATTCCATCTTTCTATTAAATTGTGAATATTTCACAGTGAACAAAAGCAAAAAGTGATGTATTTATTCGATATGATGATCCGGTTTCACACATCTAACGGATTAAATACACCATCTTAAGGGATCTGCAAATATTATATGATGTTCTGGATATAGAATGCAACGCTTCTGTGCCATTATTCATATTCATCGAACTGTTTCAATTAGGTTTCAAAAAGAAGAAGAAAATAATCGAAAACCTAATTGGTTGATAAATTTGGAGCTTGAAACGTTATAGACCGTAAAATGGTCTCGTACATTGTTTTAGTGAACGAATAATTTTTTCTTCTTTTTTCTTTTACATATACACACACACAAATTGAATCCGTTCTATTTTTTGAAATTTTACATTTCGAATGTTTCAACTGGTTTTTCAATAATAAATGGGAATATTTTACGCTAACGACACAAATGACATCACCGTTTTCAAAACCATAATATGTATAGAGTTCTAGTAAATGTGATACATTCATGCCTTTCAGGAATGGAATGGATTTTCCGGAATTTCATGTGATATTTGTTAGACTTGTTCGAATGGATTTTGGTTGAAACATTTGAATTGTTGTTGTTCAAACCCCTCGTTTCGTCCCCAATTTCTGTTTAGAACGAAATTTAAATCACAAAATTTAAACTGTCCATATATGAGATAGTGAAAATGAAATGAGCACAACACAAAACACTTTTACATACACATTTATATCGAAATGGTTTCAAGTTAAATTTGTAGCCAGCAGTGTTTTACAACATGACAAGGAAGACACATACACAGATTTCATGTGGAATTTTTCGGTAATTTCAATTAATTAGTTCTATTTTATCTTTGTGGGTCTTAATGCTGAAAGTGTCCAAAACTGAGAAAAGGAATAGCATCAAAAATAAAACGAAAAGAAAAAAAAATCCGAACTATGGTTTCATAAAAACATTTGTGGCTAATGATTCTATATCATGTCACATGTTTGATGGCATTCGTACGACCAACAAATGACATACGAAAAAACAACAGAATAAATTATTACGGTAATTTGATGAAACCAAAATGATCGCACATCTATTCGAATCAAACCGTTGGTATTACATAAATGAAAACAAGTTGATGAGCATTAAGTGTTAAGCGTATTGTATGTCGTTATCATTTTGGTCGGTTTAACTCGATTTATATTCATATATAAAATAATAATAACAATAATTGTCAAATAATATGAGCGATTCAAATGAACAATTCGGATGCTTTTATCGAACGAATCGCTCTGCTTTTTTGCCAGAAAATTCGACGAAATAGCTGGAAGCGTTGAAAAACAGTACATGAACATTGATTTATTCTGATGTACTGTGCCAAATTTTTTCTAATATTTTCAACGTTTAACATTAATTCATTGGGCCATTTTTTTTTTCAATTTCTTTTAAGTCAGCATTTACTTTTTCAATTGCATTATTCAATTTGTTATCTTTAATTTTTATTGCACTATCATCTGCGAATATTATTATCTCTTTGTATTTAAGAGATTTCACTAGCCAGAATAGCCGATCTTTGTGGTGAATCAATTTCCACTTCTTTTTCCATTAAATTTTGTTTGTGGTTTTCTACTTTTGGAATAGTCCATCCAAGTAGTCTCAACTACAAAAGATGGCAGTGTTTATTTCATAAAATTCGAATTTTTTGGGGTGGAATAATTGAGTTGGAAATTCTACGGAAGAAGCAATCATGAGAGGAAAAAATAACGAACTAAATTATAACTGAATCAATTTGATTTTACCTGAAAGCGTTTTTTTCCCCCTGCGCTTATGAACCAATTATTTCTAGTGATTTGGAATTAATTTTTTTTACATTTGGATTAAATTAAATTTCATTGGCTTGAGCGGCTTTAGATTGGTAAACCAACGTTGAATTACTTTCCTAATTTATCGATATCGAAATGGTTAGTTGCCATTAGTTTGTTCGGTTACGTTTCGTGAAAAATGCTCATAAAATCCACAAAATGAGCTACAAATGAGAATATTTTTTCTTTTTTCTCTTGACTTTCACTTCATCGAATTTCTTCTGGGCATTCGATTTGTATTCATTCATGATAGCCATGTCACATATTGCAGTGAAACGCATTCAACAGAAATACTCAATAATAATATTGTACGACAGATAATACGAATGAAAAGGACATTTTAGTTATTCATCTGTTGAAAAGGTTTTGGCTGATACTTTGCAACAGCAATATTTTTCTGCTTTGGAATTGTCGTTTTTAGCTTTCTTTAACACATCGAATCGGATCTCTTTTTTCCAATCAATTTCAATTTCAATGCTTCACACTGAATACTTTCATATGCTTGTTTGTGTTTGAAAAACCTCGATCAATACTACTTATATTTATATGTAGTGCTGTGAATGTCAAAATGAAAATTCCAAATAATGAATACCAAATCGATAGATAGTACGCTTATATCGACAGTGAAATTATCTTTTCGTTTTGTTAGATGTGCCTATGGCGACATAGTGTTGTATACATATGAAATGAGATGACTTAGAAAATGAATCGACAAGAAGAAAAAAAAAAGCGAGAGACTACAATGTTATCTAATGTCCCAAAGGATCCACAAATACATTCGCAACAACAGCATTCAGGGCTCAACGCTTATACAATTATATTCCCTTAGGCTCATTCTCAATTAATTACAACTACTTCGAAAATATATATTTGATGTGCGATGTGCGATGTGTATAAATTAATGCATTTATTCGTCGCAAGTATTGTTCAGTGTTCAGCTGATGTTTCTAGAAGCTGCCAATTTTTCTCTGTGTCAAAATGAATCTTCGGTTCTGGAAATTCGAATCCAACACCAATATTGAATAACATTCACATTTGTTGGAAAAATTTGATTTGAACGTTATTATTACTCAAAATTTGCTTTACCGGTACAGCAAAGCACTTCTCTTTGCTCCAAAATTTCAGCAATGGACATTTTTTTTCATTTTTTTGTTTTCGTTTTTGTTTAAAGTTTTAGGTTTTTCATATATTTCTCCCTCGTATCATCGAATTCTCAATCTGTTGCCTCGCGATTGTCTTACTCATCAGGGTATTCTCTGCTCTACATTGTTCAACAAAATAGCCGTAGCTGTAGCTGTAGCAACATAAAACAGAATAAATTTAATGACTGTTATGTGTAATTACAATCTCCATCCATCCAAAATGTTTATCAATGTACGCGTCAACATTATTTTCATTTGAATGACGACAAAATACATTACAAATGAGAATCACAAATCTTTTGGGTACTCTCAGCTTTGGATGAATGCAAATCGCTCATTGTTTTCGTATCCATACTGAAATGCGTTAATATTATTTATTTTCATTTACGTGTTCACTTGCAAAAGAAAATACTTGCAATGTTTTTTTGTTTTTATATTCTCTCTCTTTCCCTCTCTCTGTTCCTCGTTCAAAATCTCATGATTCAGGCGTTCGAAAATTGTTCGTGAATAAAATGATTTTGACAAACAACTATCTCCTAAATATGAAGTCATTCCAGGAAAATGATTCACTTTATTTAATTATTGGTGCGTAGCAGCGTATGCTTTTATCGCACAGTCTTCGTCTGTTTTACCTTCATATCGGTGCACGAACATTACATTAAGTGCAAATGATGGACTTCGGTGAATAGAAATATTTTATGCTAACCGAACAGCCGGTGTTTCCGCTTCGTTAAGCACAAAATTCGATGGAAAATAATTTTGTGAACAAATTCGGTTGATAAACATTTTTCGAAAATGAAAATAAGAAAACCCGTGAGCTTCGAGCAACTTTTTTTTTTCTTTTTCTTTCCATATTATTAAATTACTTTGGAGGGGAAAATGTCGAAATTGAATGTTCAACGCTAAATGCCCAATGCTCATCACATATTATGGATTTGCATAAATTATAAAATTTTATTTGATTGCGACAGTTGACCGAAAATCAATTTATCATTTTAATCAAGGGATATCTTGGAATGTATAGTATGTAGTTTGTTTAAAAAATCTCAATGAATGCTGAACTTTTTTCGGGGCCACATAATTTGTTTTCATTTTGTGTAATTTACAAGAATTAGATATTTCAACTTTGTTAAAGAAGCCATCGTGTAAATAATGAATTTAACCAGACTCTTCCGTTAGTGGCACCATTTATCCAATTGTACAACTGTATATCATGAATGCGACAAATGTATAATTCATGATTAACTTCAGATTTCAGATAACAAAACATTGAATGGATGTTAGAGGTGAATTAGAATTCTGAATTGCATTGATAAAATGGTGGAATGTGATTGGCTGGATGGGATGCTCAATGCTCACTGCTTACTGCTTAGTCTTCTAATCAAAATATCTACGCTAAATTTCTTTCAGCAGCTGTTTTAGTTTAAGCAAAACATTTGTGTACGCATTTGGACAGACAGTGTGTGTTAATTCTGATAAGGCCTCATCTGGCACATCAGCACCATTGTATAGATTTACGCGCAAATCCAAAAATTGAACACATTACTTGTGCTACCTTTAATTCGAAGCTAATATATTGTAATTACATAAACGATTTATTTTCTTTCGTCATTTCTTTCTTTCTTTATTTGCCTTTTGCCGCTCAATAAAAAGCCATGACTATGTGATTTTCTTTCGGGTGCTTTTCAGTTTATATTATATTTTACTCAGCTGTATGATTTGAACTGTGGATCTATAGATTGCCGACTAGTACGTCTCTGTCGCTGTATTCTACTTCATCAAGCCCAATGAAAAGCAGAAAATTTATGATGAATTGTTTCTGTTCCCTGTTTGGAATTTCATTTAGTTGAATAATTTGTACATCGAATGTTTTCATTTTCATCAAAAATTTCCCGTAAACAAAAACAGCACAACATTTTCAAAATGAATTATTGCTTACACTATAGTCGTCTACTTTCACGTTTGAATTTTTTTCCATTTTATCCAACCGTCATCGAATCAATGTCAACGCCTTTCCGGTTCCCATTTTGAATCTTTAATGGTGTTCATCAAAAAAAAAAATTCTTTTTTTATTTTTCAAAACACATGACACTTTCAATTCAACAAAAAAGCCAAAATTCAACAGAGAAACAATTTGATCAAAACGAACTCATAAAATGAAAATGAAATTTTCGGCCGTTAATCTTATTCTCACTTGATTTCAAATGTAAAAACTTTTCAAACACTTTCATTCTTTCCCTGAGAATATGTCAAAAGTTTCCTTTTGCTTAATGAATCGCATTTTTCTGTTTATAGTTTTTCTTTTTTCTTTTTTTTGTTCGCTGATGTTGCTGTTGTTATTGCATTTTTCTTCTATCTGTTTCTTGTTCGTGTTCGTTCGTTCGTTCGTTCGTTCGTTGTTTCACCTTTTGACAATGTGGCTCTCTGGCTGCCAAGAAAGTTCAACAAACGAAATGAATGAATGTTTCACGTCGCCGGTTTCAAAAGAAAGATTGAGAATATAAAATGAAAATATGGAGTCAAATGAAATTGATGACAAAAAATTCAAAAGTTATTTCATCATTTCATTCGCTCAAAGTTAACTTCGAATCAACTTGATCACATTTTCAATATTCGAAACGAAAATCGATTTGCTCATTAGATGAATTTCTTCAACAGAACATTTTCGTTGCATGTTGTTATTCGATCGTTGATTGAAATGCATTTTCGTTATTTTGATCCAGACACGTCATTCGACTTGAGATATCAAAACGAATTGCTGTTGTTGCTAAAGTTTGTAATTAATGGCCGTATAAAACGCTCATACAATAAACGATAATGCGAATCTTGTGAGAAGGTCTTTTCCTGTGACATCCGGCACATATGCACACGAAGATAGATGATATGAATCGAATTCATTTTTTCAAAGAAATTCCATCTTTGTTATGCCGGCCTCTTAGCATACATACATTTCAAGAGTAGATATTCCGTTTCTTTTTGGTTGAATGCTCCCACTTTGGTTCGAAGAATTTCGGGTTATATTCCCGAAGTTGTTTAAAAAAAAAAATAAATAAATAAATTTCTCCGTAAATTTATCATGTTTTTTTTTCTTTATTGCGTTTGTGGAAATGCAATCCATTTTCAATGAAATGAAAAATCCGCATTTTGCTGCATTGATAAAATTACATTTCCAAAGAAATTCTTTTCATTTTTTCTGTTCATTTCCACAATTTCCATACCATATTTGATATTTTGAGCCCAGACGAATCACAAATGGAAAACGAAGAGAGTAGCGACAGGCCAATATATTTTTATTCACATTTTTAGTTTTTTTCACTTACAAAAAAGAAAGAAATGAATGAAAAATGTAAATAAAAACATTTTCTGTCACATACTTTATGCGAACTCCTCCCATATGACGATGGTGGTAGGCAAAATAGTGCAAAATATGAACAATAAATGTTGAATAAGTTCAAATGATGTTACTTTATCTGATAGACAATCCGGTTTTTGTTCAGGTTTTTTTTTTCTTCCGCAATAAAATTGAACTTTGAGGAATTGCTGGTTCTTATAACCTTAGGGCCAGACATAAACATACGATTTCCACATCGAATATAATAATCGATTAAAATCGGTTCATTTACGATGTACGGTCGATTATTCCAAATAGATGCGATGAACATCGAACATTTAACTGTGCAATAAAATTCAAGACAATACATCGTTAAAGAGAAATTGATCGTCAATTTTCAGTGTAGTCGAATTGGTTGCAAAACCGCATCGAATCACATGTGAATTATGGCGTATATTACCTGTACTTCGTACATTTGAGTTTTATCGTTGGCAGTAGTGAGAATGATGAAATCGATATGTTTGCCGGAAGTGTATGAAAACAAAATAAAAATAAATCCTCAAATCATTATGGCATATGTCAACTGTGATTCTCGATTTTAGATATTACTTACATATCTCTTCATTTCCATACGTGAACAATACATTCTGTGAATAACATTCGGAATAACGTACGGAATAACGTACGGAATATAATATATTTCAGTGTTTTATTTTATTGTTTTCGTCTATGCCATTTGGCCAATATAGATTATCTGGTATTTTGAAATTTACATTCGATTAAAGCATTCACAGTTGAAAACAAATTTTAATGTGCCAGTTTTGACAGCAATATGGTTAGCTGAACAATATCCGCATCACATGCTACATTGCACTTTAGATTATATTTCGATAAAATCAAAACTTATGTTGTAATCGGCCAATTGAGTTTAGTTGTTAAAATCATCGTACATCGTACACTGATTTTCATCAAGTTGAAAAGTTTGTCTCAATTGAAAATGTTTTTGTTGTTGTTGTTGTTGTTGCATAGAGCCCAAAAAAGTAAAATCCTCTTGAAATGAAAATGCAGAGAGAAAAAAAGAAGAAGATTCGAATAAATAAAATTGGAGAATGAGCACAATGACCCGACTTTCAGCTTATGTCCTTAAAAATTGTTGATTCCGTTTGAAAAGTTTTATTTCTTTTTCACTCGCACTCTCTCTCTCTCTCTCTCTCTCTCTCTCTCTCTCTCTCTC
>GL501539.1:273129-291112 GCA_000149185.1 Mayetiola destructor | reverse complement strand
CTCTCTCTCTCTCTCTCTCTCTCTCTCTCTCTCTCTCTCCGTCTCTTATTCATTGAATTTTTGATAGGAAAAAAGGGAATTTCCACTGATTGCCAGAGATAAATGCGTTTGAATTGTTTGAATAATTGAGAAATGAAATTCATTGGAGTTTGTTAAATGACAAATGGATCCATATCGGAACGTGTCAGATGAATAGAATGGTTTTGTCCGTTCATGAACTAATCACAAAGTAAATGCTCTATTTAGAAAGGCTAACTAGAGTAACAGTAATATCGAAAAGAGATGAAGGCAAAAACTCAACAATAAGTTATGTCGGTGTCGCCTTCAAACGTTGAACGTCACAATGTCTTCGATAGAAAGTGATAATTGCATTGTTTTCGTCACAATTAGGCGACATGTTGTGAATATAAATTAACCATTTGAGCAAATGCCCCAATATTAAGAATACAGAATGGAATTGTTTTTCTTGCTTCATTTTGTTTTTTCGGGTAAAAAGAAAAATCAAAGTGACTAGAAGCGACTTGATGGGGAAAACGTTAAATTATGGTATCCAATAAAAGTCACCAAAAATATACCAAAAGAAAAACGAAATCGTATCGAGTTATTATGGAACCGAGTCACCAAACACCGAACACACATTTCGGACATTTTGTTATACTATTCTTATGTTCTTATTACGTACAATTTTAATTAACTTTTGAATTTGATTTAGTTGTGATCCCAACAAAACCAAGTGTCACACACCAGTGTATACACTTTTGTGTGTAAAAAGGATAATAATTCACTGAGACAGCTTAACGGGATGTGTTATGCAGGTAGATTCAAGCCAACACCAAATTTCATTTACGCATACAACATTTTCATTTTTAGATGCGTACATTTTGATTAGAAATTTGATACATTTTTATGGTATAAAATGAAAGGGAACGCCAAGTATCAGAGGTTGCGTTGACAGAGAGACGCAGGGAAAAAAAAACTATAAAATTATCGTATCTAGTAGATACGATATACGGTATACGTACAATGTTCATTGTTCATATGTCAGTATGAGTGTGTCAGTGTTTTTTTATCTATTTTGAAAATCTAAGCTAGAAATCAAGACAATTTCATTGCATTGCAATCTCCATGTGTGAATGAAGCTAAAATACAACTGATATATTTAGACGGATTATCGGATGACAAGTTGCGAATGGACATGTTACGAATATATTATTTGACTTTTTATGCATAACAGCAATCTAGACAATAAAATCGATTCATTCGTGTTGTAAACACTTAGAATATAATGATAATAAACATTGGTGTTTTTTTGGTCCGGAATCGACTATTGCAAAGGAAAATTTAACAAATCCAAATCAAATTGGCTTGTCATTGGACAAAAGCGACAAGCGTATGTGATGTTTGAAAACAGCTGAGCACTGAATATCAAAATGTTAAGAATTGAAATAACAGATGCTCTCTGCCTTTCGTTACCAATACTCTCACCAAAGAGACGACGAATACAGTCAGATGAGAATTGAAATGCATTATTTTTCACTTTCAGACGATGTGCCTTTTTTTCACGAAAATCTTAGTCGGTTCAATTTGTTTGAGAATTGGATGGGTGTTCAAGTACATATTTTACAATTTTCAAATGAAAATTGTAGAAAATGGGAATTGTGATTCCCAATGGGATCCATTGTGTGGTATAATAATTGAATGTACTTTTCCACTTTTTGACGCATCAAATTTGTTTCCATTCTGAAGGATTGTGAACAGTGTAGAAAGTCGAACGAAACATTGTTCCAATTTTGATCTGTGTAAATAAAATCTAAACGAAAATAATGCTAAAAGCTTTTTCGGATAGCATTTATTTTTCATATCACAAGTGTCATCATTGACTTTTGAATTGAATATGAATCATAACTCTTCTGACATTGCCTCGAGGTACATGTATCGATGGAACCATTATGGTTTGTTGCAATTCAAAATGTCCAAATTGTAGTGGCACAAAATTATATTTAAATTAAAATGAAACTCAGCTAATCAAACAGCCAGCTACATAATTTGAATTGGTTTCGGAGCAACGATTGGATTTAGTTTGGCGTATGCAATCGATATAAATTCACTTGAATTCAATAGTTTTTTAGAAGTGAAATCGATTAATCCTCGACTATTTATCGAAATTGAGTAAAATATCCTAGCTAAAACATAGTGTTGATTACACTGAAAACAAATAATGACACCAGAGCTTATGATATTGCATTGAGCTCAATTTATATTTTCAACCACACGGATAAGCATTCATATCGAACGATGCCATTGCATTCGAATGCAAGAAATATTCATTTAACATTCGTATATTATGTTTTGTTCTGATTTTCGATCGTTTTTCCACTAACAATCATGCAATCGGATTCAATTCGATAACTATAATTTTATTATAGCCAAACGATGATGATGGCACACAATGCAGCTGTTTGTTGTTCTCGTTTCCGTTCAATTGGAGTGCAGTCTACAAATTGCAGATCATATTGATTTTCAATTAATTCTCTAAACGAAATCGAACATCAACCACAACGTTTTAATAATAATTATGAATACCTGTGTGTATTCATTCGGACGAACGAAATAATTCGAATCTGTGTTGCATTCACAATGAACCCATTTATATCGGACACTCACTTTCCCATTTGAGCGGCATAAATGTGTTTCATGTTTTATTATTGCAAAACCATTGCAGCATTTCATTTTTGATTTATGTGATAATGTGAATTCGAAACGGGAGGAAATTGTGATTTTTGAATTAAAAAAAAAAAAATAGATTTGCTGACCGAAAAATGGTTGGTAATGGGCCAAGATTCATTAGCAAATAGCAAAGATCCATTAAAATTGATAAAAACTGGCCGTAAAGTAAAATGCTGTGATGTAAAAACGAAAACAATCTGCAACTTAGGGGCTATAACTTAAGTAAAAATCTCAGCTGAACAAAATTAAAAACGGAAGTTTACAGTTAATAATAAGTGTCAGAATGTTTATTTCTTTCATTTCCTTCATCTTTTTTGCATTTTCGACCATCTAAAATTTTGAATGTATGACTGAAATAAAATCGTCGAAATATTTTATTCGATTTGTTTGCCGGTTTTGGTGTTCAATGTTCAGTGTGATAACAAATAACAAGCACGGAAAAAGCCATACAGTTCATTTATTATGCTTGGAAAATATTGTATATTTCGGCACGTTCATTTGAGCATCCGTTGGAAAATACATTAATGAACTGCACAACATCATGTCGAACAAAAATATCATCCGGAAGGCAACATCTGAAACTATGAAAATGAGAAACTTGACTATCGAAACGATATATCGAAAGATTGAAGAACAGAAAATGGACGAACGAACAACTGTACGAAATAAAAACACAGTTCACGTTCCATACCGTTCATTTATCCAATAATTAAGTGGCCATTCACAGAAAATATGCGAATGAGTGCATATGTGCCATACGCTCGGCAAAATCAGAAATATAAGCAGCAAAAAAATTTGAAACTAACAATCCGAAAGAACACGTTAATTATTATTGTTATGAGCAACGAAGCGGCGACAATCGAAAATCAAGCACCGGCTGGTGTAAACCAAACGAAATCAACTAATCCTTATAATTTTGGAAAAATAAATACATTTATTTAGGAAAATTGATGACTAAAGAGGAAAAATTGGTTGGTTGATGGTGTGAAATGAGTTGTATTTGTTTCGGTGTATTTGTTCCTATTGTGCAATGCAATTGGATAAATAAAATGTATTTATATTTTGAATGAGAAAAATAGTGGTTAAACGTTAAACATTGAACATTTAATATGCCGAAATGTATTTATGTTGTCAATGAATCGATTTAATTGTTTCAAATACTATAAATTGAATCGCACTGATTCGTTCTGAATAATGATAAAAATTGTGCATTTCTTTGAAATCTGAGGCGGCATCGATGGTTTCGACGGTGTTTACTCATAGCAAAAAAACCGAAAACCGAATGACAATTGCCAAATGTTGACGGGCTGGTGCCGTGAAATTAGCCATTGTTTACATTCCACAGTTCACAGTCTACATATTTTATATGTTTAACAAAATGCTGGTAACGTTTCTGCAATATTTTCTGCTTTCGTCGCACATACAATTCATTCGAGTTTTATATATAAATTACAATGCATAAATTTTGGATGGCTGGCTAGTGGATACTGGGTACTGGGGTCGGTCAATCTTGTAATATGCGTGCGTGAGCATTTGCTTAAGAACATTATTAAACCTAGTATAGCTTTGAAATTGAAGAAACGACAAACGTAACTGAACTCAACCACAACAAATAGACCACCAAAAAGAAAGGAAATAGACACACAAAAAATAAAATAAAATAAAATAAAAGATGAAACCTTCCGAAAGGAAAGAATGATGGAAATGTACTTGGTTCCTGGTGCTTATATTGTCAACAACCAACAACCATCAACTGTATTTTATATGGGAAGAACATTTGGTAAAATATACAAATGAAAAATACGTTCAGCAGGCACAAGAGGTCAACAATGTGAAATGAACATAAACATGCTACCATCAAATTACGTTCAATTTAAATGTGAGGCAAAGCAGGCAAGCAGCAGCAACAACAACAACTAACCATATTCGATATGCAGGCACGCACAAAATAGCTTCTTCTTTTTTTTTGACTTGAACCTTCAACGGAACTCGAATAAATTTAAAAGAAATTTATCCTTTTTATTTAAGTTTTTATTTTTCTCCCCGATCATCACACAGTTAGCGGAGTTTTAATTTTTATAAGGTTATTTTTTTTTTCATCCTGGGTTCAGGCAATCCAAAAAGCAACATCAGCAATACATAATACCAACGAAATTTGATAGCATCGTTTAACCACAATTCATTTGAATTCTTAAAATGAAAAGGAACACGGATTACTTTGCTCTGCATTAGGTCACATTCTGTATTCTGGTGTTTTTTTTCTTCTCCATTCTATTCCTATTGTGCTTGGCTATTCCAGCGAATTATGAATGAAATAATATTCCAACCATTTAAATGATACTACCTTCGAGACATCATTTAAATGTTATTGTGATTATCGATGCTTCGTGGGCATGGCTTTTCATATAATGAAGGGAAAATTATGCCAGTTTTCATGTACTCTTTTTATTCTGATATTCTGTACTATGCTAAACTGGGTCACAGAAACAAAAGAATAATATTCAAAGCAAAAGCAACAGCAACAACAAAAACGAAAATTTCTGACGAAAAAAACGAACAACGAATAAGGAATGGGAACATTATTGAATAGCAGACAATGCAACCGTAAATAATTTGGTTAATTGTGTGGTAAATTGCAACTTGCACCTGGAGCTTCAATAGATGAACCGTTTGAGATGATAATAATCTGCAGTGCGATTTTATAGTATAGCTGTATAATAGTTGGTTTCAAATTTACCAACAAAACTTGCACATTCCCATTTAACGAACAGGCAATGCAATCATTCTCATTCTATTTTATATTTTAGTCAAAAGCAATTGCCATGTAGTATATATTCATTAACGATAATCATCGGTTGACCCAATCTCAAGGAACCGTGAAAGTGACACAAGTGGAATAAATTGGTAACCATCGTGTATACATATATATATATATATAATTTGAATGTGAGTTATAATCAGTGTAAAGCATCAATCTTCAATATTGTTCGGTCATGTCTCATTTTTCTCAATTTCGTTCAGAACAATTGCGATGCTATCAAATCAAAGATTGCATTTGCATGAATTGACACCTTTTTTGCCTCGTATTTTCTATTTTACAATAAACATTTTGATTGAAGCGAACGCAAGAATTCGACTTTTCCCTTTCATCATACCGGATTTGAAGAGATAGAGATTAGGATAGAAAATTTCCCTATTCAAAGAAATTTCGATCGATTTGCATAAAAGTTACGAGCGACACATTTGATGAATTCCCTATAAATTGAGTGTGTATTTTCTTCGACGCTTTCTTCGTTCAATAAAAATAATTCAGTCATACGATTTTGACTCTCATACCGAACGAAGGATTTAAAATTTGGAATAGATGTGTGTTGTTATGCCGTTGTTCAGTTTTCAATGTCTAGTTTCGTTCATATTTGATATCTTCGGATCTTCGTTTCCGTTTTGTCATAATGAGATGCGAATTTTATTATCCTTCGTCTTTTACAATTTCTTCAGAAGCAGTGCATTCGATTTTGTTATCTCATTGTCATCTACATCAACGCAAAATTCATTTTGTTTTATCTTCTAGTTCCGTCCTTCCTTCCTCCCATTCATTTTCATTTCATCCGTTTCTATTTTTCTTTCCCCCTTTTTTTTTATTCCGATCGTTATTTCTTTTTATCAATCCAAAATCTCTATACTAGATATTTTGTCATTTCGGTTCATTGCATACGTGGCATTAAGCACCATATGACAAAAACGTTCGACTAACGTTAGGAATGAACAAACAAACAGAAAAAGAAATCCAAAATTGAGAGATCATTCCATCTTTTCTTTCCTTTATTTTTTCTTTCCTTTATTTAGCATAAATCGCCACCAATCAAACAAGCTCTATCTCCGTTACCACCCGACATTTCAAAAAATACAAAAAAATTTATCATTAATCAGAACGAATCAGTGCGAATAATTTCTATTGTTCTTAAAGTATTCACCATTTCCAATTTCACCTGATACACGAAACGGAAGTGGAAAAGTCAAAATAATAACCTGAATGAATTGCTCACATGAAAAATGAAAATACATGAATAGGTTAATTTATATGCAGGTCATGATCACATGTGACTCATGGAAACAATGCAACATTCATTATTTTGTATCAGCTTCTTGCTGAAGACAGCAACAAGAATGCAAACGAAAACGCGATGAGAAAAAGGAGAAAACAGTTTGCTGACAAAACTAAAAAGAATCTACAAAATACTCATTTAATGAACAGACATTTTGGAATGTCGCCTTTATAGTTTCATGATGCACAATGAACAAATTTCACATCCAATTTATTCGGGCCATATTCTCACATCCAGTTTCTTTTTAAAATTATTCATTCTCACCAACTCAATTCATCCAAACTAAATATTTCACAAGATCCTGTCTCGACCGAACACCGAATGGTATTTTTGAATAACGTACTACACATTCCACTAAGGACATAACATTATTCAACTTTTTTCTGTTTAATGTTGCGGTTGGATTTTTTTTTTTATTCCAGTGTGAACTGTGACTGGGATATTTTTATGCTCAAGCAACACAATAAAAATGTCGCCCCATTTTTCCATTTTCTCCCGCAGTTGAACTGTTGCTGAATTTTTTTTTTTGCATCCATAATTTTATCCGTGGTTTTGCTGCCATAAACGAAATAATTGGATAGTGTTGTCACTTTGTTCATTAATCGTGTGCCGTGTTCTATATTTATATGTAAAATGTATATACTTTATAAGAATATCGTCATCTGGATAATTTATTCGAGTAGTTTGGTGACTGGTATATTTTGTCACGAGACAAATTAATTGAAAAAGACGCCGTTTCATATTTTTATATGGAAACTATTAAAAAGGAAAAGAAAAATTTGCTGAATATTTGAATTCCACTTCGCTAACCACATATTTTGTTTTTATCTTCGATCCCAGGCGCCTAACGGAGTGTAACCATAATGAATTGTAGAGTTATTCAAATGATTATAATCATTGTTATTTTTATGATTTGTAGTCAAATTATTTTCCAGTTTATGATTTGTCATAAGGACAATCATGCTTATGACGACACGACATATTTTTCATATTTAAATATTCAAATGAATGATTCATGAGAAAAATGATATTCTGTTTTGGCCATCGAATTTTAAGAACCATGCACAACAAGTTCTATTTACCGTCAATGATTTTTGAAATTTAAATACAGATGGATATAAAGATATTTCATAGTTTCATAAATCTTCATTGGTTCAGCCATCAGCCAATATCAAACATTGAATGACTTTTATTATAATAATGAATATGCATACGAAATTTTCATATTCTAAATGAATGTGTTCCGAATCACTACTATTCACCACTATCACCACACAAGAAAATCCGAAAATCTGAATAAGTAAATGAGTCAAATGGAATATAAAAGCCCAAAGACCAAACTCCACAACCCCTCAAATACATATTTGTCGACTTCACATTACATACAATAGCAGTTAATGAGTCAAGTGCCTGATGCTGCAAACGCTATATGTACTACGTAGCATAGAAATTGAATATTTTTCCCCCTTCAAAATTTACAAATATTATCATTAGAATTTGCCAAAAAGTGACGGCAATTGATCTTGATGTTTTTCATATTTCTTTCTGTCAATCTCAAGAAATTTACATAATCTTAAAAATTATGTCAAAATTTTTAACCAAAATCATTTGATGTCTGTCCATTCGAATTATAATAATATTATAGAATGGAATTTGATATTTTTTGCCACTCCTGCCGTTTTCTATTTTCTACGTACACTTTCTGTAGCTCCTTTGTTGAATGTTTCAAAATGAACGCAATGCGATCCACAACGGAACTAAATAAATAAACCCCTCGGTGGTTTGTCTTTGCTTTACGCATATGAATGATATTCATGAATGTTCATTGTTCATAAATCAGTTTCGCCATTCATATACGATGGTTAACCGCACAAACACATCACATATCACATCATTTGGATTTGAATACAGCAACATCATGCGATGATAAAACATTTTGTTCTCTTGTTTGAATAAATGAAAGAAAGATGAGAAGAAAGACGCACCGACAAAGAATATAAATTTAGATTTATGCAAAAAAAAAGGTCTTTTTTTTCAATCAAATTTGGATGCCGAAGTTCCTTAGTCTAACTTGAGTGGCAACAAAATATCATACATTCCATAAAACACACCAATACTGCTTACTTTCTCTACTTGATAGAAATAATAAAAAATAATAGTCATGGAACGCACTTTCGACGAATGCATTTTATTATTAACATTCGAATAATTTTATTTTATGATACAAATTTAATGACTGCCATCACCGCCAAATATACATAATTGTTTCACATTAACAAAATTGATTTCCATTAAACGTAAAATCTAATGGAAAATAACACATCAACATAATGTTTGGGTAATAAAAATATGGTGAAGCCTGAAACATTGTGCCAGATTCAAGAGATGAAAATTTGATGGAGAGTTTAGATTGTCGCATTCCTTTCTTGTTTGATTGCATCCTATTACAGGCAATATATAAAATATTGCAAAGCAAAGTAAAGCAATACATAGTGGCTTCAAAAGTGTCAACAATAAAGGACAATAAAAAAAACAAATAAAAATATTATCGTTTGTAATTATTGTGAATAATATGCGTCCCTTTCCACTGAGCATCCAGCCGTTCGGCCCTATTGGCTACAATCGTTGTTTGTTTTATCTTAGTGATCGATGAATAAAGGGAAACACATGTCTGCCTCGACTCTTGGAAAATGTGCGATGTGTGGCCGAAAAAAACAAAAACAAACACTTAAATCAACAACAAAAAAGGGGATATCCAATGTAGTTTGAAAGTTTTTCCATTTTTTTTTTTGTCAAATAACTTCAAAAAAACACACTAAGCGTCTGATGAGGTAATGATGCGAAACGAGGAGTGGATATAACCGATTGGAATATGTAAACATAGAAGAACACTGTAAATCATTGTCATTTCAAAATGCATTGGCTTTATGTCACCAAAACTATTAAAGAGCCTCAAAATCCCTGTTATGAATACCGTGTATTTAAAGAACCGGCAAAACAACAAAATTGAAAGAATAAAAGACGAACGCACCGCACCCACCGAATGTGCAAACATAATTGTGGAAAAAACGCCGCAATGGATGCATTAAGTGAAGCATATGACCGAACATTGTTCAAATTTAAAACATTGACAATATCACGTATCGTTCAATATTGTCCTTTTGGCTGTTTCTCATATTTTGTGTTTCATCATAATAGCTGGCTGATCCGGCTAGAGCTCAAAATGCCGGTAAAGGAAAAATGTACACTTACCGAACCGCTTATTATTATGATTATTATTATTATTATTTTTCATGCCCGTATGAAATTCACTCGCTAAAATCATAAAATAATCATCATTAAAATTTCAAGTATTACTATGTGTTCACATATTGAAAGCCTCAAAGCATCAGACAATCTATACCATCTGCGATGCTGCTGTCGACAGTGTCGACGGATGATCGCTCTCAACCCTTCCACAATGATAGAAATGATGCACTCATCTGCACCATAAATGCACATTACTTTGACTAAACATTAACATTTACACCCTTTGTGCATGCACATGGAAACCATTCATTGCCAAAGACAATAAAGTCATGTTGGGCTCTGTCGCAATTTTAACTGAATCGCTAGCTACAAGTGAATTTCGATTTGGTTTTGTCGTTCATTCGCTCTATTCTTTCGGTTTTATTCTTTCGCTCGAATGATTTACACCTTTTGAATTGTATCTGTTATTTTAAGCTCATTCCTTTTTTTGTTGTCCTTTTCGATTTGTATTCCGAGATGAATTGATACTTAAGTTCAAGTAGCAAGTGGTTTGCTCTCTTAGTTTTTTCAACAAGAATCAGAGCACACACAATCCAAGTTAAATCATTGATGTTCATTAATATTATGTGTGCTGTGTGCCATACAACAGAATGAATGCCACTGTGGAACCCATGTGATAGATTTTTACGACACTTTTTCTTTTTTCAGTGTGGGGTTTTTTTTGTGTCATCTTTTTGTTTTTCAGTGTTTTTTTGTTGTTGTTGTCTTTGGACGACGAATCATTTGGGCTTTGCTGCAATGATTCGAAGATGGTTTTGGTTTTACGGTTTTATTGTTGCCACGATTTGAATGGAGCTAAAGAAAAAAAATGCCAACAAAAATACACACTCCAAGAATAATAATAATCATAACTGGCAAATGACTTTGTAATAAATACAAATATTTTTTTTTTTCGTACAGTTTCATTTTATTGTTTTCGTTTGGTTCATTGCATCGCATTTATGTTGATACGATTTTGAGGGTCTTCTTTCATTTCAAACTTTTCATGCAACAATTGATAAACCAGAATAGGCCAATCACTTACTAGTCAGATATTTCATACATTCATATATTTACTGTATATTGAGAATTGAGCAAGTAAAAATACAAAGCTAAAGTTTCGGACCTTTTCTCGCTCGAAATAATATTATCAGGAGCAACATTTTCAGTTGAGTGATTTTCAATTCTGTATTCCGTTAACATAACGATATACAATCCATATTCATGGATGTTCATTAAATGTTTGGTAACAAGTGTTAAAATATCCATGTGAAATGTGAAACCGTTAAAGCCACCATTGTTTTCGTAAAAAAAATGAACAAACAAAATAATTTTTTTAATTATATTCAGTGCAAAAGTTTTAAATGAAAAATTTTTGCTCATCACAGGGCAATCACTTTCAATGAACTATGAGACTATGACCATTATTCGGCAATCAGACATTTTAATTAACTCAATATTCAATTTGAAATTCGATCGAAAAAATGTAAAAGCAAATGAACTGAATATGTGGACATGTTTATTAATTGCTTACCACACTCAAACTGAACAAAACTGATGAACTCTCTATTGACTGCTGACAAAATGCTATATTCAGTTGAATTGAGAATGAATGAGATGAACGCGGCCAATAGCATAAATACTGAGGAAACGAATGTATAAGTTTGAATTGGAAATTGCAATTTGGGATTGAGTATTGAGCATTGCTGGGGTGGTCCAAAGTCCAAACAATTCAAATAAATTTCAATGAATAAACACACAGACACAAAAGTCTTGGTAGTCAGAATCCACCATCGACAATAACATAAAGTGTTTGGGAATATTGAATGAATCCGAATGGTGATATCCAAAGTTGATTCGCATTCAATTAATTAACAACAGAGAAAATGTTATTTGTGAGAAAATGTGATTATCATTTTGGGGAAAGAAAAAGACAATTTCAATGCAATGCAATTTCAACAAGCGCACATGTACATTCATTCATATATGAACAGAACAAAATGCCGAACATTGGCTTGCATACAGTGCAATCACACTCAAAATATCAATGTATTGTCATTCACTTATTTCTTCATCATCGTGGTGTTTATGTTCCAATTACGATAGCGACGTGAATGTGTATTGTGCACAATGTCTCATGATAATGTACAATCCGTGTATTTTGAATCCCTAGCAAACAATTGCCGGGAATTAAAGCCGATGAAAAGGGCAACAAAAAAAACTAAAGCGAAAGAAGAGGATTCGTAAAGTTATTGTTGCTGTTGTTGCTTTATCCATCGCTGAATATGTGCAATAAGTTCAGCCAGCTCTCTCCTCTGTTTGTTTCATAAAATTGCTTCATGTCGCTACATATCATTCCATTACTATTTCAGACTGAATGTGCTCCGTCGATTTGTTTACCGCCGGCGAAATGAAACGATATTCTCTGGACGAGATAATTCAATTTTGTTGCCACCAGTCAAATGCATTTCCATCGTGTACAATGCATTCGACAATTGAATGCCCTTCATCATCAAACAAAGTGAATTTAACCAGGATGTTGTTGCTTGGTTTTTTTATCTCACTGAATGCTGAACGTGCTCCATTGAATTTTATTATTTTAGAAAAATCTGGCATCTGTTCATCAAACATGTATCCATTGATTCATTCAACTGAAATTTTATGTAGCGAATGTTGCTTTTGATGTCCATCATATTAATTGTTCGAAATCATTTTATTATCTTTATCAAAATATCTAACATACAAAATCTACTCCATTTGGCTGGGAACTTAGAACGCCATTTAACCAAAAATTTGAACGGAACGAAAAAAAATAATCACATTTTTCCAATTCCAAGTTGATTGGAAGATCATTTAAACCAGCCAAATGTTTTCACATGAACCTTCCATATTCCATTTGTCTACTCGGTCGGATCCTAATTTTTTGTTTTTGGTTTATTTCTTTTTTGTTCAATGTGCGTATTGATTTCCATTTCAATTTCCCGCACAAACAGGGGAAAAAAAGAGTTCCTTTTCATTGATTTGTCTGCCATTCATTTGTGAACATCATGATTGAATCGATGGGTCCTTTGACCGAACGATGGTCCAAAATGAATGTACGCTTGCAACAACATAAAAATTGGGGAATAAACCGAATTCACGATTATTTATTTACATTGTCGGATGGTATAATGGGGTTTTTTTTTTATATATTTGAATTTATTCGAATCGTTTCCAATTTTACACATCACCATCTATTTGTGTGTCTTTGCATCTCATGTTGAACCATTCAGAACAGTTCTAGCTATCTATCTAATCATTCCCAATGGATTTGTTGGCTTTTGTTAGGGATAACATAATTTAAAGTTTGTGTGTAAATTGAAAACTACCAACCGAAGCTGACGCCAATAAAATGGATATTATACAAAATAAATGCAATGAAATTTGCTCTCGTCGCTTGAGATCGACAATCAGAAGAGACACATTTGAACAAAGGTTTTATTTTTTTGCCTATATGCATGCATGTACCAATTACCTGTATACCGACGTACGGCTCATCGCATATTGTATATGTGTGTTACATGCATTGCATTTCAATTATTCATTTGATATATTCTTAAATTCAATAAAATTTCTCAATTTTATTGTTTTTACATTCAGAAATGAAACTTTGAGCAATTTGTATTGATCTGGATTGTTCATGAATTCTAAATGCCGAAATGAGCTCAAATTGAATTACCATTGAAAATTGAAACGCCCAAAACGAAATCCCATTCACAGAAACTTACGTTTGTATCATCGATTGTTGTATGTTGTTAGTACATATAAGTGATCATTTGGATTATTCCTACCGGACGTGCATTCACCAAATCACACAGATTAGCTAGTTTGACCATTCGTCCATATATATTTCCGATATATTTTCAAACAAATGTTCGAACATATATCGACCGAAATAGAGAATGGGGATGGAAAGTTTCACTGCATCATTATTACATATTATGAAATAATATCATTGAACTTTTTTCTTTCCAAACTTTCCCCGAACATAGAAAATCGGAAAATCTATTGATAGGTTTTAAATAAGTGCAGTCGTTAGATTGTTTGATATCGAAAATATAAATCATTTGGGCATTTAATGCTCAATTCCCAATGTCCAACCGAATCAAATGTCCGTTTTTTATATTTTAAAGAAATGATTATTTTATCTTTTGTTTTGAAGCCCAAGAAATCGATTATTCTTCGTTTTTTTTTGTTAATCAATTCGGATCAAAATTCAAACGAAATGAGAAAAATCAAAAATATGCTTAACCGTTTTTTTTCTCTCTCTTTTGTATCATGTACAGGTTGAAGAATATATATTGATGCCAGGCGCCGTAATCAACTCTTCTCTCGGAAGCTGAATTCTTAACAAAGTGGCTGGAAAAAAGTGAAGAACAAAAAACCTTGACTATCAAAAAGAAGAAGAGTGAATAGTGCTATTGTGGACTTGGACCTTAAGAACCTATGAACAATTGAATTACCAAAAAGAAAAAAGAAACTGAAACACAATAGGCTATAAGTGCGAATAAGTGGTTTACTTCGTATAAAACACAGAGCAATAATGTTTGGTTTGAAAATTCGTTCTTGGATGGAAAATCATATTCGGCCACGCAAAAAAGGGAATAAAAATAAAAATGGAAACAGGTATGTACGGTATTACTGAACAGTGAACAGTGAAAAAACACCCATCACTTACTTGCATCGATTTAGAAAGTTTTAGCTGGAAAATTGTTCACTGGAGAAAAATTTAAGTTTTAACTGATTGAATGCTATTCGCAAATTCGATGCGTTGACCACGCAATAGTTAATACGATGGTTCCCATGTTGACAATCTTATTGAATTCAACTATCCAGAAAATTCTGGTATATTCACATTCGACCAAACATTCTCAATTCTCACTCCACACCATATCACACATCACACATCAAAAGATTAAATGATAATAAAATAGTCGTTATTCAGTTTACGTGACTGTCAAAAGTGTTAAGCCCGAATATTTTATTACTCACAATGTGCACACAACCAACACACATATATATATATATATATCTATCAGTTGTTTAACGTTAAAACGATCGTTTAAATTTACATATGTCACGCACTTCATCCACCATACATTATTATGAACGAATATTTGAATTATGTTCGCAATTCGTAATTCGCATCTCATACCTACGCACATCAATATGGCATTAATTCTAAATCGAATCCTAATATAATATTCACAATCTCGTTCCATTCAATTTACCATGCATTTGTCTGGGTGTGTGTGTGTGTGTGCACATGTGCCGTCAGCGTTTAATTCAATTTTATGACAATTTTATTAGAAGAGAGCGCACATTTTTAAGGCATTCAACATTGAGCACACACATTCAATGTCTCTAAAAAAAATGCCTTTATATTTTCGTTTTCATTCATTTCTGTTCGATTTGAATGAATAGAATTCCATAAAATTCGCTTCATTCCATTGAATGAGCTATCGTTTGCAAACTGATTAACCGTTCTAAATGCACTTCAATGATATTATATTTCTTTTCTGTTCCGTTTGCGTACAATAATTCAGGAAATGAACGGAATTTTTAATGCCAATACTCGACAAAAATCAATGGTTTTTCGAAAATATTTCCAATTTTCCGAACCATCAGAAAAAGGAACGCAAAAATTAAAAATATGAGAAAAATATTGGAAAAATATTTGCAATGGTTTCATTCACAGAGAAAATGCCGTAATGTTTTCTTTTTATCTCAAAAATGGATTACATAACGATACAGACTTAAATCAGATTGGATGGATGGAAAGCGGATTTTTAAATCGAAAATGCTTTGGTGCATGAAAATTCGAAGTGAAAAATCTTCAAGGATATAGATAATTCACATAAAATCCAAATAAGAAGCAAAAAAAAAACGGCGGAAAAAAATGGATCTATGTTTAAATACATAAATTTGAAATTTCGAATAATAATTCACATACCTCTTCAGTGTACAATGTTCAAGGCGGGTTATGAATGTGCAAAAAGCATAAAATGTTGGCCGCATAACAATTTTTCTGTTCCTCCGTCATTTCATCTAATAAATCCAAGTTAATCAACTTAAAACCAACGACCGATCGAATGCCATTTTTTTTTATTTTCTCTTTCGTTTGGATTTGCTATAGCATCGTGTTAATAGATCACATTGATGGTGCCGTAGTAAAATCCAACCCCCAAAAATATCGAGACAAAAACCATATTTATAATTTAGACGAATGAAGGAACCAGCAAAAACTGAAAACATATCAAAATATATTGATAAAATGTTTACTCGGTGGTGTGAGAGACAAAAAGAGGCTGGATTCGGTTATTTTTGGCTTCGTGTAAATTACCAAAAACTGAAAACTGTGTTCATACATTTTGAGAGCCTCTGTTGTTGTTGTTGCGTTAAATGACGTTATCAACCCGGTCATAAGCCATTGTGTACGGATAACAGCCGCAATATACAATATTTTTTTTTTCTCCTTTGCCTGGCAAATGATTCAAGATAATGTTTTATCCAAATAATACATAAAAGTCTTGCATTTGCACAGCATTCAACACATCATATTTTGTAATTCGCACATTGTCCGATGGTTATTATTGTTATTGTTGTTATCATTCAGGATTCAGCATAATATAACGGTTTTATCGGCAGCACCAAATCATCATTTTGATATGAAATAGTTTCTGCGTGCTGGCTCCAGTTTCGGTTGAATTGAATAAAACATTTGGCTCGGTTCTTATTTTATGATTGTCTGTGAATGTGGTGAAATGGTTTTGGCCACCATTTTTCGATGCGTTCATCTTCATCTTCATCTTTTTCGAGCCAAATGTGCTATGGCATTAGGAATTGCGTCTTCTGCCATACATTCCGACGTAATTGCTTATGTGCATTATTTCTTTGTTCATTTCATTTGCTTTTATTTTATTTTTTGTTTTTGTTTTTTATTTTGCGTTAAAGGGGATGCATATTATCGGATTGATGGCTTATATTCAGCATCGCAATCATTCCATCTGGTTTGTTTCCCATTTTTAGTATTATGATTATCATTATCAGACGAAAACCCGAAAACGGTTGCCAAACTGGATTTTTTATTCTGCCATATTGTATTATATTTATACATATATTTTTTTTTGTGTGGATAATTACGAAAAATTCTCACGTATTTTGGATGTTGATGAAATATTTTGATTAAATTCTTCTTTTTGTGAATCTTTGCATTTTTTGAAAAAAAAAATTTACGGTTGAACAACAATCGATATCAATTGTTATCGGTTATTTGTTTGTTTTTTTTTCGCTCAGTTTGATTCTCGTGTGGAGTTTTTTCGGTTTCTTGTTGTGAATTGGCAACTGGTAACGCAAACAAATATTCATACATGTATGAATATTGTTTGTGTTATATTGGTTGTAAATGCAATAGAATCTGTAAAATGCGATTAGTTACATCAGACGGAAGCTTTTCCGAACAATCGATTCGGATCGCGTGTATTCCTTGTAAACACATGCAATTACATTCGATTGAATGTCTCGGGGTTTTAACATGCACACAGCATATGTAAATCATCTACCCCATGCTGGATAAATGTTGAGCTTCACAAGCATGGCATAAAACACAACAACTATTGGACATTTCAGCAACGAAGGGGTTTTTTCCGAAGCGTGTATGCAAATGAAAATCGAATCGATCTGAAATAAAAACTAAAATTGTTTTTAAGTGGTCTTTTTTGAAATGTTTTCCTAAAAAAACAGAGAGAGAGAGAGAGAAAGAGAGAGAGAGAGAGAGAGAGAGAGAGAGAGAGAGAGAGAGAGAGAGAGAGAGAGAGAGAGAG
>GL501539.1:260375-272487 GCA_000149185.1 Mayetiola destructor | reverse complement strand
AGAGAGAGAGAGAGAAAGATCGAATTAAAGAGAAAGGAATGAAGGCAAAAAGGTTTACATAAACCTCAAATACCCATTTAAAACCTGTAAATTTGATTTAGAGTCTAGCATTTCATTCAATTTGCAATGAAAATTTCGAGAATCATTCATTTCAGTTAATTGTTGTCTGAACTCAACGAATAATGACTTCCATTAAAACTGAATTCAAATCGAATTCCATCTGAATCGTTTAAAAATCCTTTCAAAAAATAAATTTCTCGTACATTGCACTGTGATAAATGCAACCGAATAAATGAATGTTGGCTACCATCCTCAAAATAAAAAAAAACAACAACACACAAATCCCTAAATGGGAAGTGAGAAATATCTCGTTACTGAATTTTGGTGAACACGAATATCTCAATTTGCTTAATCCATGCGAATAATCGTTGTGCACAAACCAAAACGTTTTGCTTTCTCTTTCTCTCTCTCTCTCTCTCTTACTCAACTCGCCACTCGGAGTGGGTTCAGCAATATCGCTTTTAGCTCAAACAACTACTCAATGGACAAAAACACTTTTTTCGATTGCCTGATAGTTATACATATATCGCACAAAAGTACAAAATGTTCACTGTTCACGCATCCATCTGAAAATTCCATTTTCTGTTTTGCTATTCAATTGCTTTTACTTAACCATTGTTTACATTTTCTTTTTGCTCTCTCCACTGTGAAACATGAAGAATGGAAATCCTTTTTGATGGTAGAAAATCCGTAATCAACTCAACCGAACTGATATCTAAATGAAAGAAAATGAAAATTATCTTCATTTTGTTTGTATGGTTGAAAAGCATCAGGCACCGATTTCAAATGCAATTCCTTTCTATTCACAATTTTTATTTCTTGTCACTCTCATCGTATTCTGTTACTTTCCGTTTTTTTTTTGGTTTTCTAACAACAACAAGCTTAAAGAAAAACTGAAGCTAAACGGACGATTCTCATTTTTATTTTATTTCATTTTTTTATGTTTTTCCTTTTTTTTATCCCTTACATTTCGTTCGTCGATCCGTTTCATCCATTTGGACCCAAGATAACTCAATGGTGGATGGTAAAAAAATATATATATATCAAAAAATACTCACCGAAGAACGAAAATTGCAATCCATGATTGTGTATTCGGTGTTGGAAAGCATTTTATTAAATGTTTCTGATCCTGATCCATTTTCATTGAATCAACTTTCTCGTGTCGAATGAAACCATTTTTCGTATTTAGTGTGCGTTCAACAATGAAATCTACCACTTATGCTTGGTCATATGCTTATGTCGATCCTTCGGCTCACATTCTCCAGCCCATGTTATGTGTGTGTGTGTGTGTTTGTTTCCTGTGTATTTATGGTTATATTTTGTACAATGCTTTGATTGCATACATTAAGATAGGAAAATCAACATCCTTTGAAAATGCCTGGATATCAAGTAGCAAGGCCAGAAATTGTAGCTGCACGCTGTAAAAATGAATGGTTTACTCCCCGTGGAATAATCATATAATAAATATATTGTAATCGTTGACACAATACTTACTTCAAGTCGTTTTAGTTTCATTTCATTTCATAACGTATATTATGTGTGTATGTATATGCCAAGATCCCTTTTCAGCTTGCAATCATTGGGTGCTGAAAACTGGATTTTCTGTTACACATGGGCCTGATAGAGCTAATAAGGAACCGGAAAATTATTCTGCAATGACCATCTGTTCATTATTCATAATTTTACAGATCAAAGAACTATAATCAGCAGTCAGTTAGGACTGGACTAGCCAATTGATAACGATAGCCATTTCATAAAACCAAAGAAAAGGAGAGAAAAACCGATAAAAAGAACGATGAGATAAAAAAAAAATAAATAAAATAAATACGAAACGATGCAAACGTTTTGCTGTCATAATAATACATGAGTAAGGAGAAAAGAGATAATAAATGAACCTGAATTTTAGTAACTGGAAAGAGCTTCACATTCACACACTCACACACATACATACATCGTAGTATTTTTCTTATCATTATGGATAGTTCGTATGACTCTTTTGTCCATAGCTTTTATCTGACTTTCGTCCGGCAATCTGTCTGTTTCATTGTTTTTAATTTTCATCCATCATCCGTCCACCGAGATAAAAAAAAGAACAATAACCATAGTCATTTATTCGCATTCCATTTTAATTAGCACCCAAACCAAATGCATAAACGAAAAAAACTAAAAATGTGAATAATAATTTTCGAATAAACATACTCAAAGTTTGAATCACAAAATCCACAATGAAATACTACAATACGTGCAGACAGTCAAACTGACACAATTCATGAGATGTCGGCTTTTCAGTGCTCATTTTGTTATTTTGATGGTTTTTCAATGGAAACCACTTTTCTATTAGCCAAATTCATGATTTTTGATAAGTAAATTCTGAAAAAAAAAGAATCACAAACATGACATACAAGGCAACATGGCAAAAAACTGAATCTAAAAATTCAAATTGTTATCGAATAATAGAATAATCTTTTTGTATTTACCATTTTTTCTTCTTCTTTTTCTTCTTCTTCTTCTTTTGCTCTCTATTTCATTGCAAACCGAAAAAAAAACAACATAAAAACGAAACACTCAAATACACAATCTTCGTTGAATGTACTGTTATCCACCATTTCATGCTGTTGTCTGTTATCTATTCACTTTCATACAATGCACCAGTGGCAATTTGGTAACAAGCATCAACAATACACATAATGGACATAAAGGGATATCATCAAATCAAGCAGATTCTAGTATAGTCGGTAGTCCAGCACGTCGTAGTGAAGTGTCGCCCATACAAAATCATGTAAGTATCCAAAATTCACATCATAGTACAATATTCATCTTGTTTTCATTGTGTACAGCAGTGTACAATCACATATTTTGCTTATATTTTTCTTTACTTATTGTTTTTTTTTTTTTTTTTCATATTCTCATGTTTTATTTGTGTTTATATGAATTTGAGTGTGTGTCGAGTCGACTGTCAACTTCAAGGCGTAAAGTTTTTTTCCTTTTCCCAACGAATATTGATTTTCTTTTTCATGTTGTAAAATTTTGCATAAAAATTCAATTTTTATTTCAAAATGGAAATTATTATCTTGCGAACTGTATTCGAACTGTTTGGAAAAGACGATGCAAAGACTAATAATTGAATATCGGATTATATTAAATGGAAAATTGAAAAATGTTTTGCGTGAGTTGAATCGAGTATGTATAATAGTAAAAATAATCTAATCCCAAGAGTGATCCAGTTCATCCTGAAGCTATTTGCGAGATTCGCAAAAAATTCCAGTAATCATCGACCAGTCAATTAAATTGAGTTAAATTTGTGAAAACATAATAATAATAATTGGAATAATCATTTTGGTAGATAATTTGAAATGAATCTATTTAGCATACCTTTAACCGCTAACCGGTTATCGTTCATGATTATGTGCCTGGTTGCTGATTACCGGCAGACACAAATCTAGCAAATTGAATTGAGGAATTTTGAAGATGGAAAAAATTGAATAGCTAGCAGGCATATTATTGCGATTTGTCACGCGTATTATATTTCGGATGCCGTGTGTACACTGCATATTATTATCTTATATAATATAATCGCATAGCAGCAAAAATCGCTAAACGATTTATCGATGAGAATAATTTTCATTGAATTCAAACACACGAAACGCATTCTCAGTTTTCAGTTTTCACACCAATGCGGCACATCGATATTTCCATTACATTCATGACAAGATAGTATTGGGGATGGATGGATATTGTGAAATGGTTGTGGTCGGAAATCGTGAAACGTGAATGGTAACACTTTGTAGGCAAGTATATGGAACATGTGCACGCACACTACCCGCCATGAATATTAAAATTTTTCATCGTTGATAAAAATGACAAACGAATGGCAACAAAATGATTTCAATATAAAGCAAACCAACGATAAAAAACTGAATTTTCAATATTTTTCAGAAAGCACTGACAAAATGTTCATCATATTTTTGTTAACCGTTTCCATTTTGCACCCACAAAGCCAAAACATAGACAATAGACACAAATTCATCCAAATAAAAGCAATGTGTGTGGCAATTGGCAATGAATCGACCCGGTCTAAAATTCAAGATGAGAATGGATAATAATAATGGAAATGAACAATCCAATATCCAAAATTCGACAACATGAATACATGGCATAGAAATATGACAAAACTAAACAAAGCATTCATTACAGCTTAAAACGCAATATAACAAGCACATCTTTACACAGTGCATTGTCACCGAACAATATCAACATTGATATTATTCGCGTATCCATTTTCCTAATGGATGAACGCAAAAAAGCCCAGTTCCTCAACTATACGAATACATAGGACTTATACTTGTAAAATAAATAATATGCATAACTGAAATATAAGTGCTGAATTTTCTGGATTAGTAAACATTAAAATGTGTCATTTCATTGAATGTTAACTAAACTTTCTGTTCATTCTGTTCCTTGTCCCTTGTTCGATGAGAATATTCGCAAGGTTTCGATGTTATTTAATTTTTAAAAAGATGTTATTTTCAATTGAAACAGTAACAATACATCCAATAAAAACTCTTTCTCTCTTTTCGACCTCTGATACATACATATCGACAAACCACCCTTCATAACAATATCAATTGAATTCATGAAGACAACAACTGTTTTACAATTTTGTGCATTCCAATTACTGAATCATTCAAGTATGTTGCACAATATCACTTGGTTTTTGCGGTATGCGAGTTAGTAGCTGACTGAAATCTGAGATTTCTATCGCATTCAGTCCATTGTTCTGAATATGAATACGTGTAGATTTTCAAGCTTTATTTTCATGTAGAAATAAATATTTGATAGAATTCTCTCTCTCTTTCTCTCACACACTATCTCGACATCGTTGGTAATTTCATTTGTGTGTTTATGTGCGCCAGAAATGAATCGAACAGCATTAAAATCAACAAAATGTATTTATTTCTAAACATGTTCGAGCAAAAAGAGATAGCAAGGCAATGAAAAGAAATAGTGAGAGAGAAAGATAACCGAGCAATATTTGAACGCCAAGAGAACTCGTTATCCGATTGTGAGACGAGATTGCTGCAATAAAGCAATTTCGATGTTTTCAAAGAATGTATCGATTTTCTCCTCCAATTACTTGACTGCTTTTAATGTTTTGCTTTTGGGTTTAAAGAAAATTGCTTCAATTTTTTTTTTCGCTTTTTCCTCTTCTCGATTCATTTTGTTGTGCTACGCTTTCTTTCTCTTCATATTAAACGATTCCAATTTCACAACAGTCCATCGAATGGATTTAATATCAGTATCATTTTGATTGCGATTGTTTGTTATTCTTGTTTCTTTTTTCTTCTTTGCTATTCGCATCTTGCTTTCACAACAACTGTCAAGTCAAGCTCTACATATGCTTTATTTATTTTTAATGTGTTTTTTGTCAAATTTTTTTTTCTTTTTATTTTCGTTTTTGAGAGTTGAGAGTCCATTTGAAATTTCCACAATCCATTTACATTTTGAATGGATCATTTTGTAAGTTAATGGAAAAATCTAATACAATATTGAATCGCTTTCATCATTTTACTATAAGTTAAATTGCCATAAGTTGTATATCGATTGTTCATCTTCTGTTTGCATTTCGATTGGCTCCTTGAGTAAAACTATCATGAGTTTTGTGGTGGTTGAAATTGAAATGGTTTGGCCATTTTGGCATTTTTTTACGTTTTCAAAATTGGAAACATTTATTTATCGAAAACATTAAATTGAGTTAAAGACGAATCCACAAAGTAGCAGGTATTTGAATGAGATTTCTTCTACATTTTAAAATATAAAATTCTTGTTCATTTTATTTCTCTTCAAATCCTAATCGAAAAACAATAAAAAGGCATTTACGAGCTGCATTCGATCTCAAAGCGAAATCTCTGTTGTTGTTGTTGTTGTTGTTGTTGTGTTCACAAATCGATATCACTGAAAGATACGGCTAATTCCATCCGATTTATATTGCCGAGAAAGCTAGCAAAATTTCCAATGTCTATTTTTATTTTATTTTTTTGTATCTTTCATGCATGCCGTCGAATGCAGTTTAATCGCTGCTATGATGAGATCTGATGATAAAAGATACATAATCGATTTTGAAATTAAATTTCATTAAATTATCAATTTTATTTTGTGTATTCAACGAAATAACGAAATTGTTGTAGTCGATGAGTATTCGCCCTATGCAATTTTAGGCTGTATTTTCACTCTGGTTTTTGATATCTTTTGGTATCTTTTGGCACTGTAAACGATGGCAGAATGTTAGTTATCATAAATAAATATAAAAAAAATTTGTAGTCGAGGCATGATGTATTGAACTTTGCTTATAAAGATGGTAAAGCTGTACTTACTATGCCCGAAAATGAAAATAAACAAAATGCTGATGTCACACAAACTGTATAGACAATAGACAACTTGAAAGAGTCGCACAATTTTCGTTTTTCTATTTTTCCTTTCTTCTCACCTTTATTATGCGGTAATTTTATTTGCATAAAACATTGTTCATTGTAAAGGATGCACCGGGCGGGAAACATACACACACAAACCAAATGGTGGCTGACATCGCAAGTTGTACGTGACTCGTAAACGATATTTTGTTAAACGTTTTCATAAATTTGACAAACGTAATAAAATTGCAAATGTTTTCATTTTCCTTTATTTCTTCTATTACTTTGAGCATTGTGATGCATATTATGCCAGGTAGCAACAAACTATGTTTCGGTGTAATGTGAATTTTGCTCTTTTGCAAAACTTTTTCAAATATTTCAAAGCGAAAGCATTGAAAGTTGAATGTTCACTGTTCACAGTTCGTAAATGAAAATGAAACACTGTGAATCGGAAAATTCCCATTAAAAAAGTACCAAATATTTCTCTCATAAACCAAAGTTCACCCATCAACAATTTTTTATTTTTTATCCATGTCTTTTTCTATTTTTTTTTTCTTTTCTTGTTTGGAATATTGAACGCGTCTGGAATGAACAATGAACAGCCTGGATTTTTTAGATTCGCCAGAACGATTTTATTTTTGAGTGAAATTTCCTTTTCGGTAATAAAAATTTCTATTTCCTTTGCAATTGAACAAAATCCAAAAATATAAATTTAAAAATGAACTCAAGTCACTGGAATGCATGCATAAAAGGGCCAAAGATGATCTCGGTGTTATTTATTGCTTTGAAAATATAAATTTATAATGAATTGTGATATATTGAATTACGTAACGTTTATTAATATTTGAAGGAGTGTGAGAGAAAGAAAATATGAATGAAGAAGAAAATTATATATCGGATACCTTTCAAACCTCGTAGAAAACCTTTAGCGTTTAGAAGATAGCAGATCAGTAGAAACTACAAACTCCGAAAAAAGATAATAATATTGACATAAAACATTGAAAGGAGAATTTTTTCACTATCTACATTGTAACAAGAAAATTATTTTGTTTTTTCTTCCAAAAAAAACAATTTATTATCGAATGAATTATTGCGATTGAGGTGGAATGCAAAAAGAAGAGGCTCTCAGACATTTTAATGAGGAATCCAGCAGCAGGATGTTTTCGAATGTGTTTTTCGAAAGCAACATTTTTCTGTACATTTCATTCCGTTCATTCATCTCCCTCTTTGATATTCAAAATTGAATAAATTATTATGAAAGGCTTGCAGCAATCATCTTTAGAGGAAACTATGCACAAAAGTTGAAATATATCTTGAGTGGAATGTAGTTTTCTCCATATTTTTCATTTGAATTGTATCCAATACATGTGCACTAGATTCATTTTTCTGAATAATCATTTTATTAATGGCGTCGAAATGGTTGATACAAGCAAAAGGCTCTTTTATACCTGTGCGTTCAAACGGGGAAGGCATGAAAAACTATAAAATGCTAAAAATCAAAGCAAGTTGTAAAACAAAATCCGGTAGTTATTGGAATTATTCGTATCGATGTTATTAAAATGTCTGCAGAAGAAATTCATAGTTGTTTTTCCGAGAGGGGAAACAGAGAAAAATAGGAAACAAATGTCTATATCAAATTACCTGAGAGAATCCAATTACTCCAACAGACCATTAAATATGAAATAGTTGTCGACAATGTCACCAAAGCATTTTTTATTTTTCCAAACGAATGTGAAAGGTAATGGTCACAAGTGCTTCAAATACACGTACAAGAAATTTTCTTAAACGTCATCGTTTAGCATCTAAAGGCAAAGTGGAATCTGAATAGCCATTAATAACTTTTGTCCTCTTGCTATTACAAACTACTATTTTATATGGTTGCTGGTGAGGCTGATGGCTGTTTGGACTATGAAATAGCACTATTTATGATTTTGAGCGTACAAAGGCTGATGGGCTATTTTCATTTTGTGACAAAAAGCATTCGCTTATAATGCAATAAAATGCACTTCATGCGTAACCGATTGCAAAGTATGATCTAGCGAGAGAGTGAGAGAAAAACAAAGGCTTTGAGTTAAATTGTATCGTCATTTGTAATTTATTTTACCAAATCATTATTGTGATTGTTAGTAGATGGTAAATGGTAGTTGGTATATGGTTTTACTGGGTACTTGAAACATGATTATTGGTTATTTCTGTTGTTAGGTTACTTTCCATCATTTCAATCACCATTTTGTGTTCGTTTTTAGTTTTTGTTTAATGCCCATTTACCAGGATCTATTCATAATACAGACTTTTCCACTATTTAAAAAAAATGAAAATCATGCAACCGCATGAGTAGATCCTACCACTGGCTGGCTTGCTCACATATTGAAAGCATCCATGACTACAATGTGTACGTTGAACATTTAGTTTGAAAGTATAGGCTTTGTGATTCAAAGGCAGATCCAAGTCTTGAAAGAACATGACTGAAATATTGATTGAAAACATGTGACGGCAAAAGAATAAAGTGAACGCTTTATATGACGGCATTTGGTGTTTAGCTGTATTTCATCGATAAAACATTCATATTGAGAATGACAATGCCCATCATCAGTATGCAGAAACTGAAATTATAATGGCAAAAGAGAAACATATTTTCCATCGCAAAAATGACATTTTCTTTTCGAATAAAATGATTTCCAAAACAAAACAAAAAAGAGAGAGAATAAAAGGTGGCACTGTCAATGAAAAAATTGACATTTTTATAGCACAGATAGGTACTGAACGTCATATCATAATCTTTGAACGCATTCACTTTTTTCAATTTGTTAACTGTTAACTTAAGCAATACTTCAACGACGCTATTTGCAGTTCTAGTCTCCCACATGTCTTTCGATGTTGTATTCAGATACTCAGCAGAACAGTTTAGCTGTCAATATTTCAGTTGAGAGTGCCACCGTATATGTTTGAATTTGACAGCCCATTGAACGTATTCATTTCAGTAATGACATCCGCCATATTGGGAAAGAAGAAGAAGAATAAGAAGAAGAAGAAGAAGAAGAAGCAGCATCGAAAACATGCTTTGCCATGTTATTTCAACATGCTAACGAAGAGGAAAACACGGATCAAGAAAATTAAAAAGGCAACAAATAACCCACGAAATGAAAATAAGCAAAAAAAAAAAAATAACGAATTGCAAGAAAAATGGCCAAAAGGCGAGAAATGTGTTCACTTGAAGCGCACATCAAAAATGTTGAAATGTTCAATCTTCATCCAAAAAAAAATATACAGTTGAATGGAACATAACACATAACAAAGTCTACAAAATGAATCCACCAATCCAGAATAAAAATTGAAAAATGAGACAAAACCAAAAAAAATTTTTTTTTTCGTCTCTCGAACGAGAGACAAGAATACTCCATTTGCCATATATCTTCTTATTTAACCATTAAATATCCACATAATATGGTGAACATTGTGCAGTCAATGGGAGTTTTGAAACAATCAAAATTAAATAGTTGAAAAGTTTTTGAGCAGACATAGACAGTTGTTGGTTTGGTGCAATGTGCACACACTTTTCACTCTTCACCTCTCAACATAATGCAATGTATTTTCGTAACGGCATAATTTTTAGCCCTCCGAAAGAAGAAACTAAGAAAAAGAGCAAACAATCATTGTGTATAACTATGAAATGGAAAGAAAAAAATGTCCCATCATATAAATTGATCGATGCGAGACACTAGACTTATCGGAGAGAAAATAAAGAGGAGAAGACGGAGAAAAAAAAGCGATAACAATTCAAAAATTCGGAGGATAAAGCGTCACGAATGTGTCCCACCACATTATGCTGCATATGCAAAAATCTATCATCTCAAAACAATAACAACGAAAACAGAAAAGTAGAAAGGAACAACAGCGGAAAAATAAATGGTTTTAAGGATTAAAGCATACTTTTCCACATTATTTTTATGATTTTATGAATTTTTCGAATTGAATGGCGTTTTGGTTTTTTTTGACGAGAAAACAAAACAATCCGAATTTCTTTTCAAATATAAAAAAAAAAATCATACTTTCAATATCAATGGGAATCATTCTGATAGCTCCCGCTACATGATAAAAAAGTTTGAATTGATGTGCAGTAGACTTGAGGAGAGTTATTGAAATAACTAACAACGACAATAAAAACACCCAAAACCAATACTGATCCCACCATTATGGATGGCGGAAAAGTAAAAAGACTGAAAAATCGTCAGAAGAATAAGCTTTATTTTTATCTTCGGCCGTAGATTTTAGCATTGAAGTGTCTCGCTGGTGTTTCCTAACTTGTTATTTTTTATGCACCAAAGGTGCATTCCTATATTTGGTTTTTTGTCCATCAAATTGTGCTTGTTTTCTCTATATTTTCCTCATTTTATGTTAATCGACAACTATAACTGGCAAAGAGATGATGAGCTTTTATGAGAACCAAGTTGTTGCTGTGAACAACTGAAGAGATAGGCATAAAGCATGAGAAAAAACAAAGAGAATAAAACGAGACAATTATCTGATACTTTTGCCACAAAAACTTTTCGACACAATGGTTTTGTACAAAATCCACCATCCATCGCACGATTCACATTCATTTTAATAGTTTTGGAAACGGTTATCTTGATTCTGTTTCCTGTGGCCTTGTGCTTCTTTAGTTTTCCGTATGCTTATTCCATTTTTCTCGGGTTTTTTGGCCATCAGACTGTCTCTCATTTATGGAAGAGTTTTTTTTTCACCTAAAAACATTCGAGCTATCGTACAAGCGAAAGACGAAGTCAAAGACAAAGACACATTCATTTTTCATTATTATCATGTATAAACCGAATAAAATGTAAGTTTTCCATAATATTATAAAAGTTATCGAATTGTTGAATGTGTGAATACACATATCGTATTCGTTGGAACGGTGAACAGTTTTATTTCTTTCAAATAAATACATTAAATTTATGAAAAACTTGAACACACGTCTGGATTTTGGAACATCATGTATGATAACTTTGTTCAAATAAAAAGTTGTTTCGGTTTTGATTACAATTCATATTCAGCCACATTTAGAGTTTAAAGTCTTTTTGAAAAACGATTATTCTTTTCTTCGGCTGATTCTCATAAAATAGCCAGGACCATCTTAATGTCGCACTCAATTGCTGGGACATGAAACAAAACAAATTCATTTCATTATGTTTGTGATTGTATTCGTTCGGCCTTTATTTTGTTGCAAGGTTCTGAATCGCTAAGAAAGCTTTTGTGATTGTTGTCAATGTTTGGTTGACATTGGTTTTAGATTCGCAAAGACCAAAAAAAAAAAAATGGAAAACCGAAGTTTTGTAATCCAACAATGAACATATAAATAAGAATGGAAAATGGAAAACAATCGAAAATCGAACAAACATAATCACAACATCGAAGATTCGATCTGAAAATGCAATCTCAAAATTTAGGATTTCAGAATTTGTTCGTTTTTGTTTTCCTTTTGTTTGAATCTCGATTTAATTTTATTTCACTTGATTATTTTCAAGTATAATTCAATATCATTTTCGATGGGAACGAAGTACATGAATGACAAACTACATATATGAGAAATAGCTAACCATTCAATTTATACGGATGGGGTTGTGGTTTCCGCTATCTCTCTCTCTCTC
>GL501539.1:229717-252228 GCA_000149185.1 Mayetiola destructor | reverse complement strand
AGTGTGACAACTGCTTACAGCGCTACGATTACACAAAGTGTCGCACAAAAGAAACATAAGGTAAAGGCGACGCAGAGAGAGTTACGTTTGTATTCGCACTCAAACAGAGGAACACTGAATAATTCTGAATAGTAATTGCGTAATGACGGCGCTACGGTCACTTGGAGGATTCGTAATTCGAAATGCATTGACGACATAGAGAATATTCTGTCATTGCATCAAATGCACAGGCACCGTTGTTATCGTTACTTTTGCTCCGATAATAGAATTCATTCATATTCATGGGACATTTTGATGAGAGTAAAATTTTCAATATGTTTGGAAACTCCTGCATTTACGTAGAAATAATACATATGTATTATTGAATGTAATTGATCTTCTTAAGTTTCAATCCATTTTCCTATTTTCAATAGCTTTGAATTGCCAGCTTTCTAGCAATTATTTTTGCCTGAATAAATGTATGTATTCAGAGGAAAGGAATAAACGCTTCACAATGGGCTACGCCGAATTGTATTACGCCGGGTGTATTTTATTTAAATTATATTGCACACGTTCCTGTTACTTATAGATCGATTTAATATAGTGTCTGGTTCACGCATTCCATTCTTTGAGCCTCATCGATCTGAAATTCAAGAACAATTCTTTCTTTGAAAGTGCGAATTAATCGAAATAAATGGTAAAAATTTCTACAAAATAATGATGTATATTATTATCGTTGATTATTATTATTATTATTAATGTTCATTTGTTATAACATATGTATCAATAACTTCGAACAGAAACAAATCAATTTTCGTAATCTAAAAAGTATTCCTAAAAGAATATAGAAACTGAAATATATTGTATAAAAAACGATGTGTGGATCTATAGTACCATCAGTTGCTTTTTTGATTTCAAAGAGTTTCATTCTCAAGAATTAGAATTGAAAAAAAATGAGTTTCACCTACAGCTTGGCTTTGATTCTAGCTGTATTGAAAGGAATTGTAAGTACGTAGTTGGTATTTTTTGCTTCAAAATGAAAAAACATCCTTGCCCTTAAAATTAGATAATCCAATGTGACGGTGGGGCTGCAACTTCATCAAATCGGATGCAGGCTTCACCAACCATTGATATCAAAGTAGATGAACCATTTTTGCCGAATGATTTAATTGAAGAGATTGTCAGTAAAACTGATTTCAAAACAATACAAAGGGCCGTACGATGGGGGATAGTACCCGCAAATTACATCGTAATGAACGGAATAATACAAGATCGCATAATTGTTTTTAGACCAAAGTTTACTGATGGAATCTATGAAGATTATCAACTTGATGATTCATTCCTGATATTCGGCAACTATCAAATACTTAAGCTATTTCTCGATAAATTCGGTCACCAAGTAAAGAAAATTCAAATTGATTTGGTAGAATGTAGTGATATTCGAGGCAAAGAAATTATCCAGAAAAATATCAAGACGTATGCGAAAAATTTAGAAGAGCTACGAATCTATACTTCAAATGATGAGAGATATTGGAAAGAAATGTCAAGTGGAGAAAATGACATTATTTTTCCAGAAGTGAAAAAGTTTCAAATTACGGGTGATAGCCGTCGAAATGAACTCAAATTGAATTCAATATTTCCCAAACTTGAATCTTTCAAGCTGTTTGGTTCCGTAGCCGATGTAAATTGCTTGGCAAATGTAAAGGGATTGAAAGAATTAACGCTATTCACAAGTTCGATCGAAGAACAAAAACTTGATGATATTTTTGCAAATAATGAGAACTTGATGAAGATTTCTCTTAAATGTCCCAATAGAACAGAGACAATGCACTCGATTGCAAAATATTTAATGAAGTTAAAAACACTTGAAGTTGGATATCCTGGTGAAAACTTTTTGTTACGAGCAAACAATAGCGCAGTAGTATATGAACTTGCATCAGTGACCCACTTTTATATTTCATTTCATAAAATGGACGAAGTATTTGGAAGCGAAATGTTTTCATTTGATATGCCAAATCTGAAAAAGCTCACCTTAAAAGGAACGGGTCAAACTGATGGTCGAATCATTAATTTTATCAAATATTTCAAGGACTTAAGAATAGTGGAACTTCTAACATATGAATGTTATGCCGTAGAATGTATTGAAAAATTGGAAAACATCAAAGAATTCACGATAAGTTCTTTTGAAATGCATTTCAATTCTCTGAAAAACATGTTCGAACGTTTCGATAAGAAATCTAAATTGCAAACATTGAAATTCATACATTTTGATGAAACATTATATCAAACTTATGAAAATACAATGAAAGAAATCAATATTCATTTGAAAAAGTCTAAGAAACCAACATGGAAACTATCACAAGGGAAAGAGATTGATACACATCAAAATTACTTGATGTTAAGACGCGAGCCATGCACATGCAAGTCTTGTAAGAAATAGCGTCCTTTCTATTCACAATGTTTGATTCTAACATTTAATTGATAACTCGAATTATTAAAATAAAAGGAGTTTTTAACCCATTCATTTCTGCACTTATCTATATTACATGATGCATTTATTGTTTGTTTGTGCTAGTTGAAAAATTGTATGTTATTTGTATTTTAACATGTGTTGGAACTAGTCCATTTATTCACGGTGTGGTTTAGTTTGGCGTATTTTTTTTTTAATTTGTATATAGTAAACGTGCCTGTTACTAAGAGATCGATTCAATATACTGTTCACACATTCCATTCTTCGAGCTTCATCAAACTGAAGTTCAAACAGAAAGAAATAAATTTTTGAGTTCCGAAAAATATTTCTAATAGAAATATTGCAACTGAAATATATAAGTTGTACGCGTAGAACTATCGGTGACAGAGCCAAATAACAGAAGAACTGAAAAAAATATGAATAATAAATTACGAAAAAACAAAAACAAAAGCTCTGGAATAAAAAGTTTGAAAAAAGATGAAAAAACAAAAAAGCTTGAAAATAAAAAATTCAAACGAATTTAATTTGAGAAATAATTTGGTTCTAGGGTTACTCAACTCTTCTAGTGGTCCAAATTAAAAGGCATAAGACTTCACTTACACTGAGTTAGAGCTCCCATAGCTATATATAAATATAAACACATAAAACAATTTTAAACTTAATGTTCCACATCAACAAATATGCAAAAATTAAGGGATACAGAGAGTTTTTTGCTGGGTAGTTTTATAAACATTTTAATTTTATCATTCCTAATTCACTTGTATTGTATGCGTATCGAAAGGACTGTCAAACTATCTATTTCATTACCATGGTATTTCAAAACCCCAAAACGTAGACGAATATGTATATTAATGCAAAAATGCTGATTGAATCTGTTGTCTGCTTTGGCCTGCAATTATGTTTGTCTTTCTGCATTCAAGAATCAGATGAACCTTCGACTTATCTTGTTCTCTCTCTCTCTCTCTAAATTTTTTCTCCTTTTGTCTCTGTCTGCACTATGTCATGTATGTATAAAATAATAATGCTACCAATGGGCTGCTGTAGTACGGTGTTTCACTTTATCATTATAAAATCGCATTCGCCCTTTAGCTTTGTCAAAATTCACAATTCGTATTGGGTCTTGGCTGTCGAGTCTTGCGATGATTGTAGAAAAGCATCGCCAAAAACCCATACTTGAAACCAAAATACCAAACATGTGCATCTGGAATCTTGTTTTGAATATTCAAACCATTTTACCGCAAATAAATTTTTCATTTCAAAATTCCAACTTTCAACTTTTCAACAAAATACATATTTGTGCATATTTTGCATTCGGATTTGTGTTTGTATAAGAAAAAACATGTCGAATTGCAAGTTGTCACGATTTTAGCTATGCACAAAACTATCAAAATTAAAAAAGAATGATGCAGACGAACAACAATGATAATAACGACAGGAAAGCAAGAATTGAAAAAAAAGGCAGAAAGAATCAAAATGCAACCGCCAAACATGAAACGGAAAAAGAACTACAAAATGTTTGTAATGAACAAAAATATTTCAATAAAATGCAACAGTCAGTCAAATGAACCCAGACAGTGTCACAAATGAAAATTGTATAATCCATACCGTCACACAAATACGACCAAAATTTATACACTTTTTTTTATTTCTATCAAACTCTTTCGAGTCGTTGGTTGAATGAAATGGAATGAGTTATGGTTTAGGGTTCAGTGAATGCACGACCCAACGGCTTGAATTACAGAGGTCTTAGACTGTAGATCATAATGCACGGAATTGCAACAAGCTCAATGATTCAATTAGAAGACCGCGATGGGGGGTTGAAGGAGAGGCACATTTTGTTTGTATATTGATGTGATCGAAGAAAGGTTTTTTTTGTTTTTGATGCACAAATTCAGCGAATACCTTCATTAACGTTGCATTATTTCCTGATTCATTTCATCTATTCAACTGTATATCAAAAGCATTTAGCCATATGCCATAAGCTCGATTAGGTTAATCAAATTTTGCAGTGAAATGGACACCGGACACTTTAATAATGGAAATGTTCCGGGTTTCGATTTATAAATTGGAATAAAATTCCATTTAGGCCATCGTTGTTCGATTGCTCGTTATCGGTTGAAATAATTTATTTTTTTGGTCGACACTTCACACCTTACGAATATAAACAACAAATGAATAATTAAAATTGAAATTAAATATCTGAATTTGGGATTGATTTCAAAACGAAATTTCATCAAAATACATATTTTATTTATTCCTTTTTTTTTTTATATTGTAGACAACGAGTCGCTTCGGTTGGCAAACACCGGATGACGATGATTTTAATAAAATCGATCCAAACTACCCGTATATGGTGAAATCATCAACAGATTCGTCCCGCATAAATCCAATGAGCTCAACAATAAATCGAAACAGTAAAACAAGTTCACATGAAAGTGCATACAGTTCGTTGGATTCAACATATTTACCACATTCAAAAAGCGTTGACACCAAATATTCGGCACGCTCAATTGAAATTTATCATCAAACAAATCATTTCAGAGATAATTCGGCTGTATTAAGAGCCATCACATCATCATCATCATCAACAATTGCATCACCGTTATTGTGCTCACCAAAATTGTCAACAGGCAATCGTCGCAACAATAAATATCCATTGCATTCATTACAATACGAATCACACAGAATGTTTGAACAGCAAACACAATCACAGTCAGCAAATTGTGACAATACAGAAAAAATGTCACACGCAAAGTATGAACGAATATACAATCATAGTAACAATGATCGATGTCTGGCCAACACAGCTGATGATAGTGAAAATTTTCAAAACATAATGATTACAATCGATAATACGAACGATAGTAATAATTGTAACAATTATATTGACGATTGCACCAACCAAATGGATACACCAAAAAAGCACATGAGCCCCGATAAAACGAAAAATAATCAACAAACAGCAATGTTGCAAAACTATCACAATAATCCACATGATTATCCGAATGACATCAATCAAATTGGTGGCAATTTTTATGATAATAATCAAATGCATTATCCATATATGGATGTTGAATGTCAGCAACAAACGCATAACATCAAATCAAATCGCAAGCAAATCACAAAAAATATCGTTAATAATAATGATGAGATGAATGATGAACGAAATGATGGTGCACAACGAAATGGAAAACATTCACATTTGCATGATAATAATCAATATGGTAAAATATTAAATTTTAATAATCGTCTCGGGCAAATCACTAAAACCGACAAAGATCATCAAGGTAGTATATTTTTTTTCTCCATAAATGTATTCGAAATTTTTTTTCCTAACTTTTTTTTGTCTTCCTGTTAATTTTCATTAAAAAGTTCAATCTCGAAATGCAGCTCCACCGATTCCAAGATTCCCGTCGCCGCCTTCAACTCCACCCCCCTTAATAACATCTCGTGCAAAGATCAAGAACTATCAGACAAATATACAAAATCAACAAAAAAATCGATTTAATACCAATGCCAACAGCGTCAACAACAACAACAACAACACCAACGAGGTAAATCATTTTCATTCCAATATTCCAAAATCTCATTTATAAAATTTTCATTCAATTTTTGCACAATAATTCAGATAATACTCAGCAACAACAATAACAACAATGCATCCCATGGATTCGAATTTTATTCGAACGGATGTTCGCATCCATCAGCAATACATGAAAATTCAATAAACAATCACAAGGAATTGGTGCAAACTCGGACAACAAATGCACAGGCTCATGTTCGTACAAATGGTATTTATCATCACACAAATGGAATCGCAAATGGTACAACACATTCAACACAAACAAATGGTAAACATCACCAGCTACCAGCGCATATTATCAATAGCCTATCGTCACCAGAAAGTGCATATTCAACAGGATATTCATCATCTTGTGATGGTACTTCACCAGGTATGTTAGTTGTTAAATGCGATGCAATTTCAATTGCATTTATTTAGTATTTAGTGTCTGTATTCAGTCGTTTTATCATTCAACAATTTTAACAATGAGAACAAATATATGCAATCAATCAGAATGAATGTGCTTATGGCAATAGCAACAGCGTACAGCAGCACATTGATCAATAATGACCAATACCAAGGTTTTTTCCTTTTTCAAATGAAAATGATTATGAGATCACAGGAATTAGAATTGGAAAATGTTTTTTTTTGGAAAACTTATTTAATTGGATTGGATGCCATTTGCCATTTTGTCATGGCACATATCAATTATTATTATTTATTTTCATCCACTCTTTCGTCATTCATTCAAAAATTGTGCATTTGTGGGTGGTGATGAGATACGTTCGACGTCCACGCCAAAATACCATATTCAATATACTCTCAAACTACTAAATTATTTTCCCTCTTTAATCCTGTCGATCGCCTGCGACACCTTTGTACAAATATTATACAATTACAAACAATCAAAATTGCACAAGTTAAAGGAAAATTGCTCACGTCCTGTGGAATTGCTAACGAGTGAATGGCAGTCAAATCAATGAAATTCACCTTTCCCTTGACAATTGTCCGGCAAATCTCACTTAACTGGTTTTCACACTTATCTATATTACTCTATATGATTGTACCATATTATACATAAATCTTACAATGGTGGCGTTGAGAGGCGGTAAAAAAATTGGTCCAATACGGAGGTCTTGCTTCCTCACGTGATCTGCATTTATAATTATTATAAATCGTTTGCATGAACCAAAAAAAAAATACATAAAATCCCATCCATTCAATTGAATGCTGAGCACCTCATTTTTATACACTTAAGCATTTTTCATCGCGTTTATTGCGTCATAAAGGCAACTAAATCGTAACCAAGATCCAGTGCTCCGGTTATTTGTATTACAGAATCCGTAATATGTGATATAAGAGTGAATGAGTGTGTGATGCTTGGGATCTAAGATTGAGAATTGAGCACAAAGTTATTATGTTGGAATAATTTCAATGTCAACCATCACCAGCAATGGATTTACATGTCAAAGTAACCACATCCTTTTGATGTTCAATGTGCAATGTTAAATAAAATCTTTGGAAATCTTTTTGGATATAGTGTTTTGTATGATATGATATCGTGTGCCGTTTGCTGTCGAAACTTTTATGAAACTGTTTTTTTCCTCTCGTTTTCTCGCTTCGTTTGCATTGTTGTCTCTTTTTTTTTGGTTCGTTTTCTCTTGAAAATGGTTATAATTCCTTCATATTCGTATACCATCCGATAAATGCACACAGAATCCATGAAAATTATTTCATTTTCCGTCTTTTTTCAATGTAAACAGTGATCGCGTGTGTGCGCCATGATATTTTGAATTTGACTTGGTTTTTGATGTGGGTGAGATAATGAACATTGCATGCGACGCATATATTCATCCTCAATTGAGAATCGTGAACTGAATTTCCGATTTTATTTTTTCTCTGTTTGCCTTTTTGTTCGGTTGCAAGAATAAAAAATAAAAACACTATGAAATTAATCCAAACGAAATGAAATCACATGAGACCAAACAATGGAACAAATACTGAACGCGTTCAATTTGAATCGTCAGGAATTTCAAAATGAATTGCCATTAAAGTGTAAAAAATAGGCATTAAAAATTAGAGACGATGAGAAAATTTCATCGAATTTCATTGAAATTGACAATAAGAATATGCAAAACTGAACTCTGAACCCAAAAAGTATTTTTAGAGGCAACAATGAATTAAGCACGTTGAATTAAAATCAAACGATGAACTGAGTGTTTCAAAAAGTATACAAAAAGTTTTGGATAGCATTGGAACGATACTCTCTAATTTTTTGCCCAAACTATGCACACGCAGGTAGCTCGTATTATCTTTATCGGGCAGGGAATAAATATCTTTTGAACCGAAACCACAATTCATTTTGTTAATTAAATTCACACTTGTAAATCATTGTATGCATATAATTGCATTTGACTCTGTAACATCTTCGTTGTTCCAAAAACAACAACGTTGTTAAGCATAATAATAATAATAGTAGTAGTTGGCGTTGAACAGCACACGGTACTTTGGCTCTTTGCTCACATCGGATTACCATTTGGTGCACGTGGGTAGCAGTTATGTTGCCTTTTTGCATAAAATAATGTTTTGAATAATAATAAGATGCACCCTTCTTTGCATCTTGAAAAGTGTACACGAATGAATGCGATGTGCAATGTATTTCCCAAAATTAGAAACTGAATGTAGAAAGTCTCTCAAATTAAACGTTGTGACAGTTAAAAAAGATATGTATTTGCTTTGGCGACACTTTAGATTGTAATGACCAAGTGGATGAATTTGAGAAGGAAAAAAAATAACTTTTGTTATAAACTTGGAATGGTTTTCTTTATATAATAAATATTGCGCAGCATTTTCATCATTTTTTGTCATCTTTTCCATGATTTCCATTATCAAATTTATGATCTATATGCATAGGTACCACAAATGCGCCCGAATATTATATAAATATGCGAACGGGAACTCATTATTTCCCAAGAGGTGTGAACGCTGTTGCGGCTGTCGAACGTAGTCGTCAAAAATTCGGATTAAATAAAATTGAAGAAACTGCTGGCGAATCGTTGTGTGCAACATCGCAAACAGCTACCAAAACAATAACATCAACAACAACATCAACATCATCATCATCAGCACCAAGCAATCACGGTGCCGTGAGTAATCATCGTCGTACCGAATCGTTTGATTTAAGTCATCGACGTCAATCTGCTACATTTTTGAGTGGCAGCAATTTCAACGGTGTTGGTGCACCAATTTTTCCGAAGGATATGTGCAATTTAATGCAAGCAAATACACAAAGCCGCATGAGTCCCGATCTACAGCGTCACTTGGCTTTAAAGACTTACAAAGGATTTGAATGTAAATCTATCAATAAATTAGCACCGATGAAGGGAGAGCTATTATTTCTTTTCTTTTTCCTCTCTTTCTCTCTCTCTCTCTCTGTTTTTCTTTCATTGGGATAATAGCTCCATCACCCCGGCAACGTTGCCGAATCAAAACTAATCCATGGTTTTCGACATCAGATGCAACTGCCACCTCTTCAAATGGTAATTCGATTATGAAAAAAATGGATATTGACACGAGCTCAACATCGTCGGGTATTAAATCAAGCAGTGATGCTGGAACTGATGATAAAGCAACGGTAAGACTTGTTTACAAAAAAAAAAAAACGAAAAACTAAACAAGAAAAAATAAATGAGAGTTTTTTTTGTTGTTGTTGTTGTTGCTTGGATTATGAGGATACTTTCGAAAAATGAACAATAACAAAATTACATGAACAATAATTTGATGTGATCGAAAAACTAAACAAGAAAAAATAAATGAGAGTTTTTTTTGTTGTTGTTGTTGTTGCTTGGATTATGAGGATACTTTCGAAAAATGAACAATAACAAAATTACATGAACAATAATTTGATGTGATCGAAAACAATTTCATTTCATTGACGGGTGCCTTCGTTTTCTTACACTCTGTTGTCTGTTTGATTTTGATTTTGCAGTAAAAATCACATTCTATCGGAATCCGATAGCAGTTCATCCACTGAAATTGAAGTAAGCAAAACATCATTTTCACCAAACACAATACGTAAACGTAAATTGGATAAACAGTTGTCGGAAAGATTGAGTTATCGAAACGATAGTGAAGACGATGATGCAACATTCAATGAATTGATGGGCAAATTCGATGAAAGCTATATTTATGAAAAGGAAACGGATATTTTGAGTGACGATTCCGATCCAACGGAATGTGCATCGGATTTGGATACTGGTCAAGATGGTGGAGATGAATGCGATACGGATGAATTATTGGACATTGATTATATTGATACCGGATCTATACAGGAAGTAACTGATAAGGATATTTATAAAAATACCGGCAGTTGTACGTATCATCATAACAATCAAGGCTCGGATAAACGGCAAACAAAACTCCGAAAAAGTCGTAAACAACAAACCGAAGAAAATAATGGTTCGAGACGTCGAAAAAGGTTGACACGAACACGTAAACGGAATAGTGAATGCCGAGATGGCAGCCAAACAAGTCAAAAAACCAATTCACCAATACAATTTAGAGAATCGCGAAGTGTTGGCGGTACACCGGTATCATTGCGACGTAATCGATCCGAAAATCGTCAGCGCAGGTTTGTTATAATTATATTCAAAAATTTCCACTCCCATTTATACGCAGACTTTTACCCAGTCACACAATTCACGTAGTTTCACCCCAAACAAAAACCTTGATAAAATAATAATAAATAAATATTCGGAATCAAAACAAAATGATAAATTAAATGAATAAATAAATGTCAAACACTTGATACCAATCATTGCACATATTATCATTCATCTCCAGCACATCCAAAATGGTTCCATTGTCTAGTCGATGCAATTCACTCACATTTACCGAAATCCATTCCATTCGTAGTCGATTTTTGGCTATAGCCGAAAGTGAGAAAGCACTGTTAAAAGCTGATATTGAAGCTGACGTCAAATATAAACAATTGATCCATGAGGCTGAAACTATTCTGGTGTCGATGAAAACGACTGCATTACGGTAAGTAAAATTTTGCTTATAAAAAAACGCTCCAAGTTACGCTTTTATTGAGAATTGAATTTTTACTGATCAAACAATGATTATGTCATAAAAACAGTGAGACACCAGTCCCGAGTCCGAGTCGTCGAATTTGTAATTTGCCAGCAAATAAACGTGTCGAAATGTTGCGAAACTGTGAAACAGATTTACGATCAAAAAATCCACCGAAATTGAATAGTGCCGAACAAGATATTGTGATCAATCGAAAAGAGTCTCATGAACTGCTAGTCGTACCAAGTAGCCCAGTTCCAGTAAATGATTTACCAAAAATCACTTATACAAATGGAAATGGTGGTCGATTTAGTCCACGTAAAACTCATTTGACCAATTTCATAAATCAAAATATTGCACCCGGTGAAATGTTACGTCAATCAACGGCTGAATCACAAGGCGTATCGCATTCAATATCAATAGAATATTTCGAATCGAAAATGAAACGTTCACCATGTTTACAATTCAATACGGTACGAAATAGGATCACACCACCAAAATCACCAATGCCTAGACGACGGTTCCGTAGTCAAAGTCCACGAGTTTGTATTGAAGAATCAGACTCTGATAGTGACACATTGAATGCCAATCGAATGAATTTTGTGACGGGCAAAAAATTATCGGTCGCACCGAAACGCAATGAAATTAATGGTAATAAAGAAAATAAATTGAAATATTCGTGGCACAAAAGCAAATCGTCTGTTGTTGCCAAAGATGATTTGATTAATCGAAATGAAGTTGCTGTTGATGAATGCGCTGAGCATGAATGCCCAGACCTAATGGATAATCGACCATTTCGATCGATTGACATGGCATATCGGTATGCTGAAACATATTATTGCCCTCAAAGTGAACCACTCAAACGGAAAATATACTCAAAAAAGACATTGGATCGTTTGCAGAAGAGCTTGGATATGGAATCAGGTAAATAGGCACATTCAAAATCAATCAATTATTTTTGTTATTTTATTTTTTTTTTTTTGATTTTCTTTTTTCGATTCCGTTCCATGTAGAAATACCAAAAAAAGCTTTGCTACAAAAAATATCCAATCTTCGCCGGGATCGTCAGCAGCAATATCAAACGGTACGAACATCTCATTCACTTGATGACAATGAAAATCAAACACAACACAATGCTAGTGATAATGATATTGCTATGTTCCACAAACGGCAACTAATTTTGAATACGATTGAAGATTTGAAACGAAATCTCGAGGATCAGAGTATCGAGTTGTCTGGACTTAATGATGATGAAGATTAAAATGAATGCGTTTGAGTCAATCGTTTGTTTAGTTTTTGCTTTTTTTTCGAAGTAAGTTTTATTTTTCGTTTTTTTATCTGTCCACTCTTCACATTTTGTTCTTCACTCAATGGTTCTTCATCCAAATTATGGGTATTAGTTATTAGTTATTATAATTATCGTTGTTGTTGTTTGAAAAATATCCATTCTGGATGAGAAGAAGATGTCGTCTGGTTTGGTTTTGTCAATTCCAATCGCACTCAAACCAAATCGAATCGATTTCAGTTTTTTTTCTCGCTCTGTCACTTTTCTGTTTATCACGATTGATTTAACTAGTTTGTTGTTAAATGTCTGACCCAAAAAGTCATGATAGAAATAATATTGAATATTATTAATTTAATGAAAAATGAAAATAAAAGACAAATTCGGTCAAAGAAGTCAACTGTCATCTGTGCATAAAATGGGTTTGTTTGAGGGTTCTCCGTTTTACATTCGCCCCCCCCCCCCAAATTATTATTATTGTTGTTTTTTTAGAATCGAAAAAAAAAACGGAGAACACCCATAGTCAATCAAACAGACTATTATTATACTCATATCTCATAAAGTTCATAGTTCATGGTAATTATAATCGTAGTCGAAATAGTAAATCAATCAAATTCCAGATCACTGCAATCAATAGATTAGCAATTAAATTTCTTTTTTGACGAAATCGTATGGATTGTTTGATTGATTGAACATAAAATGTAGTTCCTAAGCAATTAAAAAAAAACCATGACATAACTAAACCAATTTGGATTCGGACGATAGAATTTCATATGAAATACGAATGAAATGAAACTGTATGGCGTGGCTTTTTTTATGGATAGCCTCATTCATTTAAAAAGAAAAAACCAAATTCGCTCATTAATAATGTAAATGAAAATGAATGATGTGCGACAAAAGATCCCAATAAAAACAAAAAGGCTTTATTTGGGCCCAGGTCAAAATGAGAGAGACATAGCGAGCGTGAGTGATGGAGCGATAGAGCACAGTGTGAAATACAGATAAATATTTTTCATAAAATGAATTTGAATCACCATTTCCTCACGTCTACACTCAATGAACCTAAAATTATTCAACACTAAAATTAAGAATTTGATTAATTGTGCGTTAGCAAAAATATACTACTTATTAATGATAATAATGTAATGAGGGCAACCTTATGACTATTCCAAATATGATTTAATCACTAAATAACTTGATAATTTAGATGAAATCGAAAAACTTGACATGGAAATTTTTAAGCGACATGAAAAAGTGAAAAAGTGAAAAGTGATCCTAAAAATAAAACATAAATCCAAAAATTCAAAATACATTTATCGATTAGTTTCGTAGTTTATTCGATTGAAACTATTCAGTTCTTACCTGTTTACCAAATAAAAAGATCCATCCACTAGTCATATCTGTTCTAAAAGATAAAAATTCGTATTCTGTTTTAGTTGTGAATTGTATGCGTTTTTTTTTAAAGAACGAATTTAGGGATTTCAAAATGTTGTGTTCCAAAATCTAGAGAAAGGATCTTTTAAACCAATCGAGCATAGTAGATTTTCCATTTGCATGTCAAATGTCAAAATAAATACATAATTTTAATTTGTAAACAAGTAAATGACAGGCAATTCAATGAAATTCGCCATTGTCTCGGCAATTGTCTGGAAAATCTTCCAACATTGAGATCGGTAATTTTTCTATTTGAAAATTGAATTGTTATGGAAAATTATATAATATTTCTTTGATTCTGTTTGATTTTGGTAGTTGTATTTGTTTCTTTCTAGAAATGAAATTGTTTAGGTCAACATTTCTGTAGCCATTTTTCGTTGGTTAGCTAATATAATAGCGTAGCTGAAATTGGTAATTTATATTTCTTGAGCAAAAAAACAATTCGATTTAAAAAAAAAACACACATTAGCCGTTGCTTTACCTACATTGTATTGGACAAAAAAATGTGAATCTGTGATATCAAAATTAATACTTCGCGTGATGCCAACTATGAAAGCGCATAGTTCCTCTTCATCGTTTCAAATGACAAATGGAAAATTGATGAATTTTCGAATCGCTTTTCTTCGTTTTTGAATATATCTTGTAAGATTCTAAGCCTGAATCTTTTGGAAGCAAAAAACAAACACATTTTACCTGAAGCAAATGATGATTTCCTCACTTAATACCTTCACCTAATACCTGCTACTTTTCTCTACTAGAAGACCATTGAACACAAGCCATTTATTCATACAACTCAAACAAATCAAACAGGGTCATTGAAATAAAATTGATAGTCTTTCATACGATTTATATATGCAATATAAAACATTCCGATCAGTGTTTATTGTTTAATGGATACCGAACAGTCGAACACAAAACAAAAATCCAAACCAGACCTAAAGCGAAATCTCATGATTATTCTGATAAGGAAACTAATATTGATCAACAATAATGATTGATATGCAGAAAGTGCAATGTAATTTGTTTGATAATAATTATAATTATTATACGTATTCAGCAAAAATTATTATTACGTATTCAATGATATATAGTTTATACGTACATATACCAATTGAGTTTTAGTAGTAGCTCGATACTCGGTTGGTGAATGAATTCATTCTATCAATTGGAGAATTTCATTGTTGGTCGGCTTAATAAACTGAATATCATAGCCAACCAAGCAAAACGATGAACTATCTGTTTTGGCCTATGCAAACCACATTTTCGAACATGAACAATAATGACCGAGCTCAGATAGACGGAATCACTAAACAGACTTGAAACCTGAAAAAGTCTATCAATAAATTAATAAACTTTATATACAATGAAATAATAAAAACAAAATCAACAGTTTTCATTCATTTTCTTGTTATTGTTTCCGTTTTTCATTTAAATATTGTTCCCGATCGATACAAAAAGTAAGTACATGAACTGGAAGGATTTCTATCAATTTGGGACGAAGTGAAATGAGATGAAATCCATACAAAAATTATTACATTTTGGGAAAATGCAATTAAATTGATTTTACAACTTTATTATACTTAAAATGTTTTCATTCTGAACAGAGATTTGTTTAATTCAAACATTTTTGTATTATTGTGTTAATCTTTCCATTTAGTAATGTAATTTCCTTCTCTCTCTCTCGCTCTCTCTCTCTCTCTCTCTCTCTCTCTCTCTCTCTCCGATTATTTTATTATTATTTCTTTGACAATGTAAAACATTTGGGAAAAAATTGCATTCTCATTTCAATCGATTTTAATATCACTCAATGATCGAACCATTCAAAGTTCATTAATGAATGATTGATCGTAAGGGGAAAAGAGGATTCTTTTATAACATTGTTTCATTTTCTAAAAACTTAAAAAGAAATTCGTCAATTTACTAAATTGTGATATTATTTCGATTCTATTGAAATTTATTTTGCATTTTATTTTTATATCTTATTTTTTTTTTTAATTAATCATTTCACTTTCTGGTTCTCTTATACAATTTCACTTCGGCCAATCGTTCATTTTTCTTTTCTTCTTTTCTCCTTTTGTCTTTAACGGTCCGCATCTTTTAATTGATATTCTTGCAAATTGATATAGAATATCGCCGTATCGAATGAGATAAAAAATGTATTTACTGAAACTAGAGCAATTCCACTATAGGCATAAGTTTTATTTGCTCGAATTAGGAAATTTTGTGATCGTTCTTTTGTGTGTTTATCTTACTTTTTTTTTTAATGAAATAAAAATTCAAGAGAGAAAATAGGAATGTGGGCTCTGACGCAAAAAGACATTGTTCTGACTAACCCAGTCAAAAAAGTAAACATTTTTTGCTTCTCTTTATTTTATTATTATTTTTTTTTTAATGGAATAAAGAAATTTGATTTTTAATATTCGAATTTTTGTTTGTTTTTTGTCTTTTTTTTTGTGTGTGCGTGCATTTAATCAATAAATTATAAAAGAATATTTCAGTTGTTTTAGTTCAACTATTGAATAGATAAATTTTGTGTTATTATTTTTAAAATTAAAATTTTCAGTGAACACTATTCACCGCAAAATAAAAGAAACTATTTTTGTTTTTGTTTCGAAATAAAAGAATCGAATGCGATGAATTTTTCCGTTTAAAATAGTGAAAATTAATTGTTACCGCTAACAGGTGTTTTCGGGTCTGATTAGGGTTGTTCATTTTTAATTTGTTGTGATTTTCTCTCTCTCTCTCTCTCTCCCTCTCTATCTCTCTCTTTTTCTCTCGCTCTTTGTTTTTCGCGCTTGGATTATCTACAAAATTTAATAGTATTTGTTATAATAATATGAATGGATGAGAATGGTTTCTTGTGTGTCTTCAATTTCGGAAGAGTAAAAGGCTCGATTTAACTATTGTTTTATTTGTTTTCCTTATAAATTTGAATTATTTTAAATTTGAATCGCTTCTTTGCCACGTGTTCTATCATAATAATAATAATAATTATTTTGAATCAATTGACGGTGACTCTCTTGATTTCCCTTCATATATCGATCGAAATTTGTTTTATTTCAGCCGCATTTCCGGTTCGTAGTTCGTTTATCGATATTATAATTCGGATTTGGCTGGTTAAATTTGTTCCTTTTCGCTGTTATTGTTGGATTTTAATTTTATAATTCATTAAATTTTTGTTTATAATATTTATCGTCGATCAATGTTTTATTCTCATTGTGATTTTAGCTCTTTTCCAATGCTATATGACACAATTTTATTCCAGTCAATCTTCGTTCGTGTGACCGGCAATTGTCTACGTAATGCTTTGAATGTGGTATCTGACATGGTTTGATAGTTTTCCGATATTGCAGATTGATATTCATTTTCGGCATCTTCGATAATTCGAATTATTTCTTTAGCGGTGGCTTCTTCATTCGATACAATGATTGAATCTCGGCATTCTTTAGCTGACACCAATTGAACATTCCCATCTTCGTAATAATGAATCTGAATTGGAAATATAAAACTGAAATAATTGTACGCCCAACCGGAATGAAATATGTTGTATGCACTTACCTGAGCCTTTAGTACACCTTTTATTTCGCTAGCACTTCCACTGCCCGGTGAAAATGTAACATGCCATTGTGATCGCCATCGTCCATTCCAGAAATTTTTCGGCTGAAATTGATGATCTTCGATGGAAACATTTAATGTTATTTGACCGTTTTGTGAACGTCCAAATACCGATGAAACACCATGCCGATAATGATTGGCTGTATATGCTAAGTTTCAATATCAAGTTTTGCACGCCATGGTTCAGCCAATTGATCTGGTTCATATGATTGATAATCACTTGCTTCTTTTCTCAAATGATCATATCTGAATGATTGTTTCGTTCTTGGATCATAAAAACGGCCGCCACCTTCAAGGGTTGCAAGGAGCGTGAGAGAGAGAGAGAGAGAGAGAGAGAGAGAAAATGTCAAACGTAAGAACAAAACATTAAATTCAAAGTAAATTGTATAATGCAAGAATTTCGTCAATTTTTTGGAAACTGAAGTGGAAGATGATGTGGTGTCAACACATCAACCAAAACCGAATGTATCATAGTTCCATATTTGTAAATTTGTGTTACATTTTATCCGGTTCAGCTTGATGTTTGAATTTTTGGTTGAATTGTTCAATGTTTTATTCAGCAAACGAATAAATGAGCTATGAGTAATCGGGCGTGTATCTGTCATTGTTTTGCGATTGTATGTCATAACAAAAAAAAAAATGTCGCTCATGTATGCACACAAGCACACACACACACACACACACACACACACATATACACATCTAGCCAAACATCTATTCATCACTTTTTCACACATTTGAAAAATAAAAGAAACTCATTTGAATGCTGAGGATGGCAAAATTGCACACGTCAAATTCTCCAAACAAAATGTAAATGAAAAGAAAATTGGGGGAAAAAATAAATGAGAAAACAAAGCCCACAGACTGCAAACAAAAGATCTTATTATATCATATAATGTTGGATGGAATGAAACACATACCCAAATCATTGAAATCTGTAATAATGGTTTGATGGTCGGAACCATCTATTCTGACCGGTGTCAGTTGATCTTTATTATATTGGGCAAATGCATGGCTTGCACCTTCTTTTAATAAACCATCATTTTTTAATAATTCGCGAACATCGTTGAATACTTCATTGAATTCACCGGGCGGTGCATGCAATATAAAATCGGATACAATTCGCACCTTATCCTGATCACTAATTTCTTCCATTGCATTCATCGTTGTCGTTTTATTCTTCTTTTATATTTATTAAATTATTTTGTTGTTACTGCTTCGGCTTTGCGCTCGTAATCGATATTTGAATTTAATTCAAAATTGATTTTTTTTTTTTTTCAATTGCTTCTTTTTTCAGAATTTTTTCCCGTGCGTATTTTTTCTTCTTTTTTTAAAAAAAAAAAAAAACAAAATTTGTTTAATTCGAAATATTATTGATATTTATAACCTCGATCCAATTGAATACCGTTTTGGATAGCCAGTTCGATTGCGATTTCGTCGTATTGTTGAGAATAAATCGAATACACGATATCTGGTTCGCAAACTCGATGATTTCGATAATGACGATGATGAAGAGCCCGAAATGATAAAATGTGCAACAAAAATTAAAAACAAAACCAACAAAAACAACAAACAGAACGGAAAAATGAAAATGAAAACGAGAATATCGCTTGTGAATTCAATTTTTTCGAATTTATCTTAAACTAAACCAGGATCCGAGAAAAAAAAAATTGTTGATAGATAAAATATAAGCAATGGAAAAACAATATTTCCGAACTTCGAAACACTGAATGAGAGTGAGAGAGAGTTCTTTTATTTCGAATTTTGGATTTCCAACAAAAATCCCAAAAGAAATGTACAAATGAACACAGCACTTTATCTTATAAGCTTGTTCATTCTCTATGATTTTGCTGGATTTTATACAATTGAAAAAAAATAATATATATATATATATAATATAATCATACAGCTAATGCGATAGACGCATATGTATGTGTGCGTGTGTAATGAATGTGTGTTCATCAAAACACCGATTTTGTTGTGCTGTCTCTTTTTGACATTTGTCATTTGTAATGCAAATATGCGTTGTGATCTTTTCTCCTTTTTTTATTTTCCATTATTATTTGACTCATACATTTTATTACGAACGGCAATCGAATACGTGGTAATATTGCTTATGTGATGGGCTTGTGTTTGTGCGATAGCCAAATGCCGGACTAGATCTAAATTTTTTCTCTTTGCATTGTTTTTTCATTTGTTTGTGGACAATGTACATACAGAACAATTTCGAAATCGTTTCAATGGCATTGCCGCTAGATGGTGGAAACTGTATGTCTTCGAAAATTTCATTTGTCAATGTATTCGAGTCCGTGTTGGATTATTCCAGTTTTTGAATTGATGACCAAAAGTCATTGACTTATTCGGAAATGCTTTTAATATGACAAATACTCGACTTCTTCGACAGCTTACACTTATTTGTATATACACTTTCCAAACTTGAGGCATTTTTGAAAATTAATTCTTTTTTTGTCTGGATTCGGCATTATTTGAAGGAAAAATATTCTTCGTTAGTTTGACTGATTTTTTTTTTCAAACAAAAAAAAATACCAAATTTTAATTTGTTCCAGCAACAACTTTAAAATAAAGTTTACGCATACATTCAAAGTTGAATGCCGCTATAAGTACATAAACAATTCACACCATCAAGTGTTTCCATACCTCTGATTTTGACATTCTTCAATGATCATACGAAACAACCACCTTGCTGACTGATCATAATACAATAACGCGATTCATGGAATTCAATTTTATGCCGATCGAAGAAGAAAAAAAATGATTTCTTTATGATTATTTACGAATGCGTTCGCATTACAGATTGATTATTATCTATAACCCATAACGAATGCCAAACAATTCATAAAAATTCCAAGAAATTAAACTTATAGAAAATGACTCATTGTTTGAGTAAGCAAAAATAATAAAAATAAACAACAAAACATTCGATGGTTCGAATCCAGATGAATCTACTACGTTATTATAGCCAATATTATGAAAGATGCACCATTCGAAAGCAGTCACAATTCTACCATACCGACAATTATCGAAAATGCAGTCGCACGTTGATGGGACTTTTTCATTGAATCTATTTTTCGAACTTATTCAAACTACAAACCATTTCGAATGGAAATGTGTATGGAAAACTGAAATTCAAAAATCAAAAAAACAAAAACGAAGAAGAGAATTCAAAAGAATGGGCGAAGAACAAAAGAATGAAAGAATCAAAAGACGAAAGAGAATCGAAGAGAAAGGGGGAGAGATAGAAGAGAGAGAGAGAGAAATACAAGAATAACAAAAGCATTGTGCATGCATTAAGGCATGAAGGCATGAAGGCACGAAGGTGGAATGTATATGTGTATCAACAACGGCACCGATTGAATATGGATAAATTATTGTACGGCCAAGCTATAGCATAACTGAATAGCGACAAATGAAACCAGTTCTCGTTTGTGGCCAGAGTAGTGAAGAGGCATGATATTTAAATATCGCGTTGCTCTCGGGATCGACAACAACAAACAAAAAAAATATATGAATTAAAAATCGGTTTATTTTTGTGTGCGTTTTCTATTGTTTCTCAATCCAGTTTTGATGGCTATATTTCATCGATGAAATCAATTTGATCCAATAAAATTCGGTGACATTTATTAAGTTTTCGTTTTCGATTTTTGGCCAAAGAGTTAAAAAACAAAAACAAAAAACCAAAAATGCATTTTTTCATTTTCGTCAATCGTTCACGAAAATAATACACAAAATTGAGAAAGAGAAAACGACAGAGAATCAAGCTTATCTAGTAAAGTGTTGAATACAATTGAAAATAAATAATCCGGTCTTTGTGTGTATTGGTGAATTAAAGTCGGTGTTACCAGGTGAGATTGCGATTGTATTAGGCGTATTGCGCATATCTCTGGTAACACTGTATATAATAATAATGATCGCTACAAGCAAGCGAGATGGATTTATTAAACGAATTCGGTTTGGCGGTGAACGATGAAATCGAATTTCGAATTTAAACGTTTTCAACGACATTTTTGGAACAATGTAATTCAATTGATGGAAGACGAAGAAAAACAAAACAAAAAAAAAGAATAACAAGCACCAGTAGAATGTGAATGCCATTAATTTATTTGAAGAGATTCAATTAAATTAGAAACGAGACACACAACAAAAAAAAGAACCCAAAATGCTCATATAAGAAAACCGATCGCATATGCACATCAAAAATCGCACCAACAACAACGATCAAAACGAAGAAAAATCAAGCTAACGATGATCAACAAGTGTTTGTGTGCATGTTGAAAAATGTGAATGAGTGAATATTTGGAGTGAATTTTAAATGGTGCATAGACGCATATGAATACGAACAAACTTTATATTGCATTTAACATAACGAAAACAAACATTAAATAGTTTAGTTCATTATTATAATTATAATTATTATTATAATAAAATAAAATTTGATCACCAATAATAAACATGAAATTGATCATAAAAATGGATACACGGCATCTTTGGCGATATTTATACACAAAAAATCAAATGATGATTATTTTCACAGTAATTATATTAGTCATATCATTGACACAACAATGTAGCGGCCATAGTCAGGCCAATGATCATTCACATTCATATATCGAAAATATAAATGGGGATGCGTCATCGGTTCGACATGATATTGCATCAATATCGGAAACTGAAGTAAATAAAAGCCGAATGTTACGACAAGCATACGATAATGCATTAAGTTATTCCGAAATTGTACCATCAAATAATCGATTTCATAGTGAATTTGATAATAGCGGTGAACGCAATAGTACCGATAATCGTAAGCCAGCATTTTTAGCATGCAAAGATTATGCACCAAAAGTTAAAGAAGAACAACAATTGAATACATTTGTGATAAAAGTTGATGCTAAAGATCCCGATGAATATGATAAAATAACGTATAGTTTTGAGAAAGCGCCCACCGAAAAGGCCAAATTTCGCATCAATGAACAAACTGGCGAGATAACAAGCTATTACCGATTCGATCGTGATGAACCCATACGCGAAAAAGAGGTAAGGCTTTTCTGCGATTTTTGAATTTTTGTGTTGTTGTCTGT
>GL501539.1:177521-225678 GCA_000149185.1 Mayetiola destructor | reverse complement strand
GACTCTGAAATGGTTAGCATGCTACAGTATATGTGACTGTACTGGAAAGTAGACTCACGGCTCACTCACAGTCAGTCAGTCAGTCAGAGAAGTGACGAGAAATGAATATGAACAAAAAGAATGAGAAGTAAAGAAAAGAAAAGAAAAGAAAAGAAAAGAAATTTCTCTTCAATGATTCATACCTTTTAGGTGATGGTTTCAGTTTCAACCAAATGTATACTTAACTCTTTATAGTCATTATAGTATATGGTGACGATGACACAAATGCATGGTTAACAGAAAAAAATTTGTGTATGCGACAATATTTTTTGAATGTTTTTGCAACAAAAATGGTTTTTTATTTTGTCAAATGAATGTGGAACCCTGCAAAAAAGAGCAACGTTTGATACAAGCCATCGGCAGGAACCATAAAAATATGTATATGCATAGTGTATATTGAAATTTAATGTGAACTCACATTGTGACCTCTGTTGCTACTCACTTGAGGCCTTAACTCTTTTTTTCTGTTTTTTTTCTTTTGTAGATTATAGATATACGTTACGCTTTGCACTCTAAACTATATCGATAAACCTAAATAATTGTTTGTTTTTCTTTTTAACGCATTAATAGGTGTATGTGACAGTTCGTGCAACCGACAATGGACGTCCGCCACTCGACGATGTATGCACATTTAAAATAACCATTGAAGATATCAACGATAATCCGCCCGTATTTGATAAAGTTCGTTATGAGCAATCGATACCAGCCGATTTACAAGTTAATAAAATCGTTATGCCAATTACATCGTACGATTTTGATGACGGTGAAAATAGTATTATCAAATATGAAATATTGCCCGAAAAAGATTATCAATATTTTCGCATCGATGAAAATAATGGTTTAATTTATTTATCACGATCGATTGATCGTCGTGCTGGACAATATTATAATATTGTTGTACGTGCATCAAATATAATACCCGATTCACCGCAAGATGCACAAACTGATGTTCGCATTAAAATTATTGAATCGCATAAAAAACCGCCAATATTTCTCGAAGTGCCATCATCACCAATATATTTACCAGAAAATTTTACCGATTATAGTAAAAGTATAGTGACATTACGGGCCGCATCAAATGTACCAGACAAACCAAATGTTATATTTGAATTGATAACCGGACGAACAGAACAAACAAATAGCAAACAAACATTTGTATTTAATCAAAGTGATGATACGGCCACAATAAGTTTGGGTAAAACATTGGATTATGAATCAATTATTGAATATACATTAACAATGAGCGTACGAAATACATGGGATGCAAATGCTGAAGTTATGATTAAAATTAAAGTTGAAGATGTTAATGATAATATACCACATTTTACGGAAGTACAAGGTGGAACAATATTGGAAAATGAACCACCTGGAACACCGGTGATGCAGGTTCGTGCATTCGATTCAGATGGTACATCAAAAAATAATATTGTTACATTTGAATTGGCTGATAATTTTGAATATTTTGCCATTGATCCAATAACTGGTAATATAACCGCATTGACAACATTTGATCGTGAAAGTGAACCATCATATAATTTAAAAGTTATTGCAACCGATAATTCACCATCAAGCCTATATCATACTGGGCAACATAATAAAGGTCAACAAGTGTTTCGCATTGAAATTGCCGATAAAAATGATCATCCGCCACATTTTGATTCGCCCGAATATACGGTCACAAATCTTGGTGAAGATAAAAATACAAATCAACCGGTGATTGAAGTTAAAGCAAAAGATATCGATGTTGCATCACAAATATTTTATACCATTGTCAATGGAAATATTGGCGAAGCATTTAAAATTGATGAAGTAACTGGCCTGATAGCCGTTAATTCACCGCTTGATTATGAAAATATAACCGAATATTCGTTACGTGTACGAGCCTATGATGGTATTTATGATGATTATACTACCGTTAAAATTTCCATTGAAAATATTAATGATAATCCGCCGGCATTTATGCAGGAAAAATATAGTACAACAATTGAAGAAAATAAAATCTATGATGATTGTATTTTAAATATTGAAGCATATGATCCGGATATTAAAGATCGAACTGCACCACAATTTATTAAATATTATATTGTGAAAGAAGTGCAACAATCATTATTGTCAATTGATTCAACTGGTTGCCTACGTTTGATAAAACCATTGGATCGTGATGCGCCCGATGGACACAAACATTGGCAAATTGTTATTGCGGCCGTTGACGAAGATGGCAATGGTTTACGAAAAGCAACCGAAGTTATTATTACATTGAATGATACTAACGATAATGCACCATTTTTAACCAATCGAATGCCAGTTATTTGGTATGAAAATCAAGCACCGGGAAATATTGTTAAATTAACAGCTGACGATTATGATGAGGAAAGCAATGGACCACCATTTTATTATTCAATACCAGATAATGCTAGCGATGATATTCGACAAAAATTTCAAATAACTGGCGATATATTGATATCGATGGAGCCATTTGATCGTGAACAACAAAAGGAATATTTCATTCCGATATTGATTTCGGATTCGGGTTATCCGGAAAAAATGAAAAAAATCAGCACATTACATTTAATAATTGGCGATGTTAATGACAACGAAATGAAAGAAGGAAAAAGTAATATTTTTGTTTATAATTATAAAGGTGAAGCACCGGATACGGAAATTGGACGAATTTATGTCGAAGATCCAGATGATTGGGATTTACCGGATAAAGAATTTGCATGGAAAGATGATGTACAAGATCATAGCTTTGAAATAAGCGAAACGGGTATGATAACATTGCGCGAAGGAACACCAGAAGGTCAATATGAATTATTTTTTACGGTAACCGAAGAAAGTCGCGATGTGCTAAGGCATTCAGTTACGGCTCAAGTAACAGTTACCATTAAAAATATACCACAAGAAGCTGTCGATAAAAGTGGTTCGATTCGATTTAGTGGGATCACAGCTGAGGAATTTGTCAAAACAAGTGGAAACGATGAACATGAAATGGAAATTATCAGTTTAAAAGATCGTTTCCGAAACAGTTTGGCCAAATTATTGAATACATCCATTGAAAATGTTGATGTGTTCACTGTATTGAATAATATGAATTCATCTGTATTGGATGTACGATTTTCGGCTCACGGTAGCCCATACTATGAAGCCGAACGTTTAAATGGAAAAGTGCTATTGCATCAAAGTGCATTGGAAAAAGAATTGGGCCTGAAAATAATAATGGTAAACATTGATGAATGCCTGATTGAACGTGCCAAATGTGAAAATGCGTGTACAAATGTGTTACATGCATCAAATGTACCATTACTAGTATATACAAATACAACATCATTTGTTAGTGTAAATGCATTTATTCAAGCTGAATGTGCTTGTAGTGCACCAGCCAGAACGGTATGCTTAAATGGTGGAACATTGGTAAATTACAATGAATGCGAATGCTTGGAAGATTTTGAGGGTCCACATTGTGAAATAACAAGTGTCGGTTTTAATGGAAATGGTTTTGCATTTTATCCATCAATAAGTCCATGTGATTCAACAAAAATAACACTTGATGTACAGCCAAGCTTAGATCACGGTTTAATTATGTACATTGGTCCGATTAATTATAATGCATTAATGCCTGTATCCGATTTTCTATCATTGGAATTGGTTGGTGGTTTTCCGGTATTAAAAGTGGATTATGGTACTGGTACAATGCGTGTCGATCACAAGCACACCCAATTCATACCCGGTAATAAACATCATATTGAAATTTTGCTACAAAAGACCAGCGTTGAAATGATTGTTGATAGTTGTAGAATGTCATCGTGTATGACATTAGGTGCACCACAAGGTCCAAATGAATTTTTAAATGTAAATGCTCCGTTACAATTGGGTGGTTCGGCAACCGATCTTAAATATTTGGCACAACGTTTCAATTGGACACATGTACCACAAAACAAAGGCTATCATGGTTGCATTAAAAATTTAACCATTGATGGACGTACATACAATATTGGAACGCCAAGCTTATCGAAAAATGCTGATCCAGGTTGTCAACGATCGGTAGCTGTTGCTGTATCATTTGGCATAAATACGAATTTTTTGATTGCAATATTGGTTTGTTTGGCCATATTGTTGGTATTATTTTTGGCAGTTGTTGTACATAAACGACATCATGATGGATGGCATGAAAAAGATATGGACGATATTCGAGAAACAATTATTAATTATGAAGATGAAGGAGGCGGAGAACGTGATACCGATTATGATTTAAATGTTTTACGATCACCACCAATTTATGAAGATAAAGCATTTGCTAAAGAGCATATGCTGCGACAAGAGCCACATGAAGTGCCAGATATTGGTGGTTTTTTGGTTGGTAAAAAAGATACATGCGATAAGGATACCGATGCACATCCATTAGACGATGTACGACATTATGCGTATGAAGGTGATGGCAATAGTTCATGCAGCAGCCTATCCAGTTTAGCTTCATGCACCGATGATGGTGATCTACGATTTGATTATCTATCAAATTTTGGTCCAAGATTCCGAAAATTAGCCGATATGTATGGTGAAGAACCGTCCGATGTTGATTCGAATGAAGACTGCGATGAAGGATGGAGAATATGAATTAGACAACGTTAAATAAAACATATATAAAAATGTTATAATTAATAGCAAAAAAAATACACGAAAACAAAAGAACGAAATCAATCGAAACTTATTGGGTGTGTGTATAAGAAAGAGAGAGAGAGTATAGAGAAGGCAAACGAATATCATCGAACATAATTAATAGAAATAGAGCGCAAGAAACACCGAATACCAGATCCAACATTATATTACATAGTCAAGTCAATGAACCAACAAAATGAGAATGAAAACAATTGAGATTTATCAAAATGATGATAAACGTCGCACAAATTCCATTGATCACAATCAACAACAATAACAACAACAACAGCAGCAGCAGCAGCAGCAGCAGTCGACTGTGTAGATCAACATTCAATTAGATGTTATAAGGAACTCAATCGAGCAAGCATCGCCAAAGACTTCATCAACTGACAAGTAAGTTATAATTTGAACAAATTTTTATATCAACGCTGTAAAGTTCCTTGTTTGTGAATGATTTTTATTCGTCATGAAATGGGAATGTTTGTTTGTTTGTTTGTTTCTTGTTTATTTTTCCTATATTTTCCTGATTTTGTGAATACAAAAAAAAAAATTTCATCGGAACCAGCATAATCGAGCATAATGGACTTATCTTTTTTGGGAGTTGCCCAATTCAATCGAATCCACTCCAATATTGTTGTGTGATGAAATTTTTCACATTTGTTTATTTTCGTGTTGAATTTAAATTCAGTATTTTTTTTTATTTTTTTTTTTTTTTCAAAACTTTGATTGTGTTCAAAATTAATCAAACATTTCGATTGATTTCAAGTTGATTATTATCTCAATAAGGAGTTCGAATCAGCACTCAGCACTAGATTTTTATGTGCACAGCATGCATTATTGTATTATAATATATTGTACTAACATAAACAACGTTCGGATGAATTCACTTGAGCTGGCCAGGCTTTTTTTTCCTAAATAATAATAATAATAATAATAATATTATCATTCGTTGTTCGGATGAATCATAAGCGCATTGTGTAACATGCGTTTCAAGCATTTTATAATGAGATTAAAGCTTGAATTTGTTCCCTTCAATTTTTTGTTTGCCGTTGCTCATTTAATTCAATTAAATCTATGTAAAAAAAATGAAATGTGATTTAAAAAAAAAAAAAATTAGAAAATAAAGCAGCCAAATGGGAAGACTGAATGGAAAAAATGTATACATTAAGCATATGTAAATGTAAACACAAATGAAAAATGGCATTTGCAATCAGATCCGAAATCCAGTGGAATACAAATCCATTCGATCAAATTGCAAAAAGAAATGAAAAGCAGAAAGTTATTCCAGACATTGACTCATCTACACTATTCCGTTGTTCGCATTTTATTATTATCATATATGTATAACAATGAATAAAATGCTTAGCTCAGCCATTGTTATATCTAAGTCCATGCTTGAATCCATCAATCGAAAGATAATTCGAATGAAATACTAAATGAAAATGGACAACCAAAGTCATAATAAATTTTATAATTCTCCAATCTTCGATGGATTACACACATGCATGGCTGTTTGCTGATTGGTGATTGGTATGTGTGTGTGTGTGTGTGTATGTGTACTTTGTACTCCACTCCATGCGATGTCATTTTATTAAAATTAATTGATTCATTTAGTGAACACGCGTCAAAACTTTAACTTACGTTTGCGGTGGTTTCACAAATTGTATAATAAAATATAAAAACGCGGGCATCAAACTGAATCATCGTTTGCATCTTCAATCTTTAATCTCTTTCACTCAGTTCATATATTGTAGTTGTTTGAATTTAATTCGATTATCAATTATAATTGAATTGAAACGAAGAAATGAGCATCAAACAATGTACAATGTACATTGTGCATATGTATTGTATATTTTATGTGTGTTCCAATCTATTTTAAATCTTCTTTTTTTTTCTATCGTTAAATAAATTCCATTTCATTCAATCATCGTTTGGAATTCAGGAATGAAATAAAATTGATTGAAAGTGTATTTTTATTTCACATTCAAAATGCATCAAATCAAATATCCAAATTTAAATTGATGGACGATGTACCCGTAGAAAATCGATGATCCAAAATGATGATCCATTCAATTTTTCGGAATTGATTTCGTTTATAACGAAAATATTTTTGCGGAAGTCTTTTTCAAACCATAAGCTTTGAATCCTAAAAACTATTAACCATTCGATAAATAATTCATATGATATACAATGTGACTGGGAATTGTGGAACTGGAAAGAGATTTAATTGCATTCGGTGAATTTATTTGTTTTGATTATGTTTGTGATTTTGAATGGGTTCCACATTTCAATTTTGGTGAACTCAACAAAACCTAATGATTCGTAACTTTGTCTATATTATTATTTAGTCTCTGGAAGGCAGTAAAAAAAAAAACTGGTATAAAAACCATCAAACCATATAACGAATTTATGAGTTTGTTTGTATGTGTGTGTGCGTGTGAAAGAGTGAATTTGTCCAATTGCACAACAGAAAATGAATTGAAGAATATGGCCCCAATGACAATCACCATATGGATTCAAATTGTTTGACTATTCAATGTCTTAGATTGTTGTCGGTATTGAATGCTAAAGACCGCCGGTTTTTTTCTAAGTCACTCTCTGCCTCTCATTGAAGCCATTGGCAGTCATACATCTGTTACAGTTATTATTGGTTTTGTTGTGGGTTTTTCGTTCAATTTTGCGGCTCAGTTTATATGCTTTCATGCTAACTACGTGCATTTATGAAACATTTGGTTCGGTATTTTATTTGTTGTTGGTCCTATTGTAATTGGAACATAATATAAACTTGCCACAATTTACCCAAACACACACAGCTTGCCTCATTGCTTGCGGAAACTCTACTAGTTTTCTTTATTTTTTTTTTTTTACTTTCATTTTATTTTTGTGAATATTTTCCATGTTCACTGCCAATCAATTTAAGCCATGCATTTTATATCGAACCGGTTTTCGAACTTCTTTCTTTTTTCTTCATTTTCTTTTTTATTTTTTATTCTATTTATGTTTTGATCGATGAAACGATTGTTAAATTGTATTGAATCCGTTGTTGTTGGCTCTTTTTATTTCGTTCGTTTTCGTTGTTTTGTCTATATTTACATTTATGTGTTGAGCCTGTAAAATGATACGGACTTAAGAGACTACATATTTAGTAGACAAAATTTCGGTGATTTGGGCTTTGCGGTGATTGGTGTGTATAAAATTTCATGGCAGTGAACTAATCATTTTCCGGAATCCATAATAATATTACCCGGACCAAATGCTATTACACACGCCAACTAGTCAAAATTAATGCGTCTCATGTCAATTTTCCATCGATTAGAATTATCTAAAAATGAAAATAAATCTAATCGAAATGATCGATTTCAAAATAACAAATATTGTCGGGGAAAAATTGAAAAAAAAAAAGAATTTAAAACGTTGTTGACATTGGTTTGTTGAAACGATTACATTAGGAAAAAAAAACTGGACGAAAGGGAAGTGAAGAAAAAAACGTATCGAATTTGTGACTACGATTACGCGAGACATGGACGAAAAAAAGGGCAAACATTTTTGATTTTGAGTAAATCGTTTATCACCATAAATAAAATCATGGGTGTTTCAACTTTCAACTGTGTGTCTACTTTTAATTATAACGGAAAAACAAATATCCGAATTTTTAGCCGTTTTCACATGATAAAAATATAAATCATTCAGCAAATACATGCATGGTGTAGTTTGCTTGCGCGCATATGTGCCGTGTTATGTTGCATCTCTTATTTGTTGATGATCATTGCCTCACGAACGATTTAACTTTCAATGCCTAAACGAAAGGAAAGGCGAAAAAAAACAACAACAACAACAACATTTGTAAGGAAAAAAGGAAAGAATGCATTTAAATAATTCGGAAACATTTTATGAATTGTACGCGCTTTGGATTCGATGATCCGGTAAATAAATGTTCTTTGTGTATACAAAAACCATATGTGTGCAGCATATAGGGTTTTTGGGACGTGTGATCGCATCAATAAACAATTTCGGATGCATGCGTAAATTACCAATGCGAATGAAATTCAATGCTTTGTCATAAGGTTCGAAGACTCGAGGCCAAACTAACCAAAAAAAAAGGAAAGAAAAAATGAGTGAATAAAACAAATTTATTCTTTTATCCAATGAAAGAGAATCAAACCGGGCATTCGAGAACGGGACCTTATTACATTCACTGTTATGTTCAATGTTGAATGTTCAATTGACGAAAATAAAATAAAAAAGAAGAGATCGAACAAGAGACGAAAAAAATAAACCGTACACCAAAAACTGAATCCAAGAATAAACGAATGCGTACTTATCTTTTCACACACACACACACACACACACAAACAAAATCATTGTTGCTATTAACCGTTAGCTACAATACAATATTTTATCCCATTGTCATTTAATGTCCGTTTTGCCACAGTGATTCATTCCGTTTGCAGTGTGCAAAATAGAGAGTAAAGATGCTAATAAAATTTCGTGTTATTGTTATTATTGTATTTTGTTATAAAACATATTGCATGAATTCTGTCCCTCTTCTGCTCCCTCCTCATTACTTAGGACTGTTTACAATAATAATTCCATGTAATGCGACCGTTTCATAATAATAATTCGCATTTCGCATTTCGCATTTCTCGTGAATAAATGTTAAGTGTTCAATTATTTATATTTCGATTTCGTATTTGTGTTGTGTCCCCTTTATTATTCCCTTGTTCTTGACAATTTTGTAATTTCTCATATTTTTATTTATTCGTTTCCAAATGTGACACACTCTTTCACACACATACACACACACACACGCGCATCTCACACGCCCGTACCTTTTTCTCGTCATTCGTTCATTGCAGCTCTGGCCTTTAAATATTTATTTTGGAAAATCGAGTTGCGATCATTTTGCGACTCCAATTTCAAATTAATATTTATGATTTGTTCGGCCACTTGAAACTGTTGTCATATTACAAAATACCAAATATATCAAATTCTTTAAATGTTTCATCGCTTTTTTTCCCTCGATTTTCTTCCATTTATCACTAATTTCATGTTTTCAATTCTATTTTCATCTTCTTTTTTTTTCTTTTTTTTTTAATGTTAAATTGTGGCACATGCAGAACAAATGCTTTTCGATTTATTGTTTCGTATTGCCTGGATTGTAATTTGTGGATGGCATTACATGAAATGGGTATTATCATTATTGGATATGTGTGTTTTCCTCCTTTCAAAATGTTTCTTTTTCATTTCACTCGATTCCTTTTAATATGTTCGAGGTTATCCATAATTCACGATATGATATAAATTATTTTAGAATATTTCTTGTCAAATTGGGCATCCATTCATTCGCAATAAATGTGATTTAGAATTAGAATGGGAACGAGTGAGTGTATATGATACGATACGGTCAACCGGAACGACAATGAAGTGTTTGTGTGTATGTTTCCATCCATAATGAAATATAATAGACGGTAAATCATTGTGTCACAAGACTCAAATGAAAATGACGAGTGAGAAGAACAAGAAAGAAAGAAAGAAAAAAATCGAACAAAATCACTGGAACACTGAATTTATACAATACTGTTCTAACAATGACACGCAACACCATTTTAAATTCTATAAATTTTTTTAATGATTATGCTGTTTGAAGAATGAGTCGGTATAGAGAAAGAGAAAGTAGCAAATATGTTTGAAAATTATATGTTAATTTTTGGCTATGTGGAATCTATTCTCTTTTTCATTCGTGCTGGAATGTTCGATCATTATTATTATTATTATTATTGTTACAAAGTTAGTTGATTTGTAATGGAATGAATGGTGATGAATTCATGGGTCATCAATGAAATAGCATTTTGCGCATGCAAACGAATAAAAACAATAATAGAAAATGGTTGACATAAAACATTCATACGACCACTCTTCGAACTTCGAATTTTGATTACAAATGAATTCAACGAATCTATCGTAAGATTTGTTTTTTTTCCTTTGGTTTTATTTATTTTGCCATTTTATGCTCATCGTTTTTCGGAATTTATATATTCTTCACTGTTTGCTATTTGTGTGAAAGACTGAAACGATTTGGAGGTACCAAATGCGAGAGAAAGAGAAGGATATTTGAAACACAATGTTTCCTGTAATTCATTTTAAAGTTTTTCGCGAAAAATTCGCGACTAAATACAAAATCCAACAACAGCAACAATAATAATAATGGTAATCGTTGCAAATCAAAATTCATAGAACATAACGAAAGAACTACTGTAAGAGCCTACACACATTTCTTGGAACATTTAATGTATGAAGAAGTGAACCAAAAAAAAAAAAAAAAAAAGACCGACGTTCAGTCACATGCAACTAACACTAAGTATGAGATCAGTTGAGCAAAGTTTTTTTTTTCAACCGAAAGAAGAAAGAACTGGAAAAAAAGACGAACAAAACATGAAATACATGTACATTTATAATAAAAATAATATAATATAAAACAAAATCACAAAAATGTCACCATTTAAACCATTAAAAAAAGCTCTGGCAAAATTGCCTTTTATACATACATTTTCTTTCTCGACTCTCAACTCTCGGTTCAAACATGAATTACAAACAAAGTCGTAAGCATGAAAAATATATTCACACAAATACATCAACGATCGCATAATATAAACAAAAGCATGACATCCGATCCGATTCTGAGCCATGATATATATTATTATGAGCATAAAATCATTAGAAAATTGAATGAGAGGCAAATAAACGGCCAGTTCATTTTTTTTTCTTTCTCTTTTGTATCGTATGTTCGTATGTGTATAATGTACATTGAGAATGGTGAATCTGTGCTGGTGAATGGTAATGGAGGCGATAAATGCCTGAATAACAGCAACAGAAACTAAAAATGCGATTTGTACGTGTTTAATGTTCGGAATCGAAATGGAAATGACGAGAAGAACTAATGCAAACGACAAAATACTTTGCAATAGGAATGTAGAGAGACAGAGAAAGAGAGAGAGATGGAGAGAGTGAAAGAATAAAAAATACTATTATGTATCGTATACGTTTCCGCGAACGGAATATATCCGAACCATCAACCAGTGCAGTTCCACATTAACAGAATAATCAAAATTTAAATCTGAAATGTTTTTGTATCGTTTGTTTTTCTCTTTGTCCATTTTCACAGTTCACAGTTTGGCTGTTGGCTATTTTGTTGAATTACAATATGTAGTGGTTGGACGATGTGATGGCCGATCTCAAATTTCTCAATAAGAATGTTCTCATTGTCGTTAAATTTTGCTACTTTCAATAGTTTTTCTATCTTCCATCTTTCTTCAATTTGTCTTTTTTTCTTTTGCTTCTTTTTCTTCCCCATTTTAATTTGATATGTTGGTTGTGATCGCATATGTACCGTACAATAAGTCGATCAGTATGGAACGCAACTAGTAACCTCATCAATTCATGCTTATCAATCGTTTTTACAGCATTAGAAGTCAAGCGCATCGATACAATGCTAAATGACGGCCCACAAACCAACAGAATATAAAGCCAACAGAATCGAATTTATATGTATGGCTAAATAATGAAAATATGATGAATACACGTTTACAGTCATTCTTTTGATTGTTTGGCGTTGATGGATACAATATCATTTTCTTTTTATCATTTTTAAGCATTTAGCTCATTCATAAGTTCACATTTCACATTAACACATTCCATTAGCTGGTTGATTGACCCAAAACGCATATACGACAATACAATGCGAAACATCGTTTATTTTATACGATTCATTTTTTATGCTTTTTCCAGCCACGTTCTGGTAAAATGTTGTTGCTTTTTTCACACTTCAAAATGAATACGAGATATTGTCAAAGGTTATTTTTGATTTGGCCTGATTGCCTGCATTGCCCATGTTTTGTTCAGGTCGAATGTTATTCATAGTTGAAAACCGTTCAATTCAAGGGGATGGAAATGAATATATGTATAATCGGAAATGATATGTACCTCAATAAATAATAAATCGCAACGAATAATTCGGGATTGATGGGGGAAAAAAAACAGCAACAAAGACCGTGGAACAAGCGTGATTGTGATGCGTGTGTGTAGGCGGTTCAAAAAACTCGAGAAATTTTCATTTAATTGTTGAAAATTCAGTTCTTATCTATTTTAAAATGCGAACAAAAGCAAAAAAAAAAAAAATACGATTCCGATCGAATGACTGCGGTGATTGGATAAATTTTTGAAAATAATATTGAATAATTTAGAAATGATTTGAAACATCACTTTGTCATTCCATATTCATATTGGATGATATTGGATTTTGGTTTTAATTTTATTCAATCGAAAAGATCCAATAACCATTCTAAAACCAAAAAAAAAATGCCGCTATAAATAGTGTTTAGTGGCTAATGGCCGATGTGCCGAGTTCGATATATATATTTCAGCGATGTATCGCGTGCAGCGGAACAAATTGATGATTTGTTAAGTTGTTTTTATTGCATTGGACAATATTAATATGTAGACTAGGCCCATTTATGGATGTTAAAAAAGGTGCAATGTTGCGTGGATCATCGTTTTAATTATTTGTTCTATTTGTTGTCGATGCGCTCGATGCCTATAATAATTTATTATTGTTTTTCGATCGCACTACATTTTCATTAAACTCGGACAACAATATTTCCATGGGTGAAAGTTCTTTTTTTTTTTTTTTATTTCGTGTTTGTTTGCCTCTCTCTTTCTAAGCCATGACAAATTGTTTACCGTCATGTCAAGCTATAGAAGGGAGTGCCGTAATTTTAATTTACATTTCTGCTGTTGTCTGGTTACAGTTAGTCTCCTTTTTTTTCACGTTGAATTTGCTGGTTAGCCATTAATGAATGCAATAAAGAAAAAACAAAAACAGAAAAAATACTACACACAATAAACGCCATATAGCATACTATCTTTGAACTGCATCTGGCCAAAAGATATGAACGATACCATTGAACAGCATTATGTACACCTTAACTAAACGTCACGAATATACCGGCCTAGTATCATATATTCTATGGCTGGTTGGCTAGATGGTTGACTAGCAACGTTGATTATGGCCATTCAAATGAATTTTCAATTGAGCAATTCTTAACTGATACGATAAACACATACACACAATACAGCCAAACAAACAACAAACCCATTCATTGAGCAAACATCCAATGATTTTTCCATTAAATATTATCATTATTAAATGGCCAACGTTGAAAACCAAAAATGAATTACCATTCAGCAACATTTAATTATTATTATTGATTGTATCTGTATTATAATGGCAATGGAGTTTCCTTCTCATAAAATGCTGTTTGCCATCGATATGGTTCATTTGCGTTTTATGCGGCTCAAATAGTTTTATTGTCAACAAATAACAATCAATTTTGCTAAACTAAAATTCAAAATAAATAAAAAGCCCAGAACAAAAAGAGAAACAAACTGGAGAAAGAAAAAAAACAAAAGAAAAACAACAGACTCAAATGTAGTTCGGAATGATTGCTGTATTTCGTTTAAAATTCTAGCCATTTGGCTGAGCATTTTTCCCCAATTTAATTCCGTCGTTTCCATTTGAACGTTGGTTATTATCGATTTTCATTTCAATGGAAACACAAGAGTGCACATTGCATACATTAATCGATGTCTTTTTGACATCGGGTTTTTTTCGTAAAAAAAAAAACACCACACAATGGAAAAATGAAACCAATATTTGCATTCAAAATCATTTCCTGTGTACAAATCGCTTAGTTTTCAAGGTTTTTGCAGTTGAATCAACACTTTTACTGATAAACGGTTACTTTTTCCATGGCTTTGCTTTCGTTTTTTTTCAGAAAAAAAAATTCTGCTTATTTTCCATATTGTCAATCTTTTGCTGTTATTGTTATTGTTGTTCATTCATTCTGTTACTTGCTGGCTTCAACGGCTGTGGCTGTTGGCCAATTTTAACAATAAAAAAATATATAAACAAATAACAATTGGCCATTTGACCTAACACTGAAAATGATTCATTCATTTACGGCAAAACACATTTGAATTGTACAATATATTTTATCATTTTTGTATCGTTTTCAAAATCACCAGGCCATTTTGACGTCCATTCCAATTTATCGCCTCATGATTAGCATGTGCTATCTATTACTCTTCTCTTTCCACCAAAATATTCACATGATAACGAATACAATACAATATCATTCTCATTTCTTCATTCATGTTTTGGGTTGTTCGTATTTTGTATAGCCGAGTAAAACTAGCGATTAAAAAAAATATCCTTTGCGGTCGAGCTATTTTTAGGCAAAAAATGTGTATGTTCTTTGAATTTTTTCCTCTTTTTTTTGGGGGGGGGTTTAGTTTTCTGGTTATTCATGTCAGTATCTCAGATAGTATGTGAAAAAAATTATATATCATACATTGTATTTGTTCATGCGGTCCGTTTGCTATCGTTCAATTCATCGAATCCCCTTCCAAAAAATGAAGTTATGATTCTGCATACACGATGTTTTGACTTTGTGTGTCTGTGCCATTGCGCAACCATGCATTTAATCGAAAACAATCGATACGTTCATTGATTGATCGTAAAACAGTATATATATTTTTTCAAAATGAACACAACCGAATTGTTTTTTCACCGACCGTTCGCCCAACCGAATAAACCGATTACAAAGTTAGCAAATTATTATTATCAGTAGACACGCATTTTTTCTTTTTCTTTTTTTTTGCTCCTACCTTCCATTCCACTTTGAAGACGACGAAAAAAAAATTATGTTCACCATTCAACAAACTCAAATCGAAAAGAAAAACAAATTCTATTTGACTGGGTTTTTACTCCATTCGATACGAATCTAATAAACATGATATTTATTATTTGTGTGTAGTTTGTGTAGTATGTAGAAAGCGGATCTCGTTTTTCGGATTCGTTGACAACAGAGCTAAATGAAAACATTCTCAACAAATTCATTGCATTCAATTTGTTCGAAAATTAAAACTAATTTTTCTCTTTCACATTTTTCGTTTCTTTTTCGTATTTTCAGGTTTTCTTCCTATCCGGTTTCAATAGTTAAAAAAAAAAAAAAGAATGCTGTTGATCGTCCATACTAAAATGGCTCTGCTTATTTACACCAATTCACACTCCCCCTCGTGCACAAGTGCTCAGGATCGTTTGATGGATTATTTGGTTACTGGTGAACCATTCTAATGGGAGAGGGAATCGAAACGCATAATATCATCTGGAATCAATATGAAAGCCGTAAAATATCAATGAAAAAACAGAAGAATCAGAGTACCGAGTGAAAACAGAGGGAAAAAAAGTAAATTAAAGAAAAACCTAAACACAACAAAAATAAATCTCTCAAAACGTGACAATGACCAATTAGGAAAGATGCCGTACAGCTACTTACTTATTATTAGAATTAAATCGATTAGAACAATGTGAAGACAAATGAAATTATTTCAAATCCATTTATTCAATTTGTTTCGCAGTTAATGCAATCATATATTATTAAAAAAAAAAAATTGTTCCCTGTTTATTTACGGGGTCTTCTTGATATGGCAGCTGCTCGTATTTAATCATTTGCCGATTTATATTCTCAATCATTCCTTTCTGTTTTTCACTTTCTGTCGGTCTGTTCATCATTTGATCATGCGTGTACAATAGACTTGTTTCTACACATTTATTATCAAGAATTTCTTCTTTTTTCTTTTTACTTTAAGATTTATCAAATTATTATGTATTATTATTGAAATTATTGAATATGAAATCGAATGCAACTAATTTTTGGCTTTTGGGGTCAAGTGAAAATGGTCTCATCGAAAAAGCAGCCTTAGGTTTAATGTATTACAAATCGAATCGATATGAAACAAAAACAAAAGTATTCAAAATAAAATATAAAAAAATTAAAATTAAAATGAAATGAAAATGTTTCATAACATAATATTAATTTATGAAGAATTTTCTCTCTGAATGATCAACAGCCAAATTTCTTTTATGAAATTGATAAATAAGGTACTACATACATATTACAAATGAAATGAATCAACATATTTGAACAAAATACAAAAACATAAAAAACGGAAAAAAAAATAAATACTTTTAGTAATTTAATAGACAAATTTAACCTGAGGCGTTTGTATCTATTTTCAATCGATTTCGGTGTCGATAAGAATTTTTGATTAAATTTTATTCGTTGATTGTATGACGAAAGGAGAAGATAAAGCGCATACACACATTGTTCAAAATTTGAAAATAAACGATAATGATAAAAAAGAAAGTGAAAGAAAAAAATAAAAGGAGAAGCACAAGAAGAAGGAGACGAATATTATGAAAATATGTAATTTTTAATCAGTGTGATCATTCAAACAAATGAAAATAAATTATAAGGATTCAAATGGGATCCATAATAATCCATAGCGAATTAGCGAATGATTCTAAACATTATACAAATTGAAGTGTATTTTTATTCGGTGCAGTTATTGATTTTATTAGTAAAATTCGAATCCCAAAACAAAACAAATGAATTAAATTGAGAGAATAATAATATGCCTTCGGTTTGTTTTGGTCCATTGTCCATATTTAATGTGTATTTTTTATGTTGATAAGATTTAGAACAAATATTTGTCATATATTTTGAAATGATTATTCGCCTTTTTCCATTAATTGCTTTGCGGATTCCCGAATAGCTGCATTCAAAATTGAAAAATAAAAAATGAAAAATAAAATTTAGCTAAGCGCGTAACTCATATGTGTATTACCACTGCTCGCAAACGAGAAGAACAATTTTTAATTCAAATCGTAATCTTATGAACAACATTCGGAACAAAAGGGGGAGAGGAATGAATGAAAGAATCAAATAGTTAATAAGACAAGGAGCCAATTATAATGATAATTTTCATTATTTTGATCAATATTGATGAATTCTTCAAATTCATTTAAATCCATTAAATTCGTTCGAAAATTCAGATCCGAAGGCAAACATGAAAGATCCCAAACATAGAGCGGAAAAAAGAATTAATATTCAAACTGACACGAAAATGCAACAATACATCCAGAGTTGGGGGGGGGGGGGGCGGCTCTTTTGCCACATCCATTTAACATTCAAATGGGAATGGGATTAAGTTTAATAAATGAATCATTCCAAATGTGAATTTCGTGATGTTACGAATTTCATGTGAAAAACTATGCATAAGACTACGCGCGTCAAAATAAACCATTTCATTTTGTTTAATTTCTTTTCATTTTCGGTAATCATAATTCTCCATCTCTCCCTCTTTCTCTTCCTCACTCTATTACAATAATAATATAACAAATCAAGCGCGCTCACACTCTGAGTGAACAAGAAGAAAAAAAATTTAACGAAATCTGTATGGAAAATGAAAGTTTTGTGACAAAGTGGCTTTTTGCAACATGAATTTATAGCTTTGTAGCATGGAAATCAGTCTCTTTATCATTTAATAATAATGAGTTCAAAGAACATTATTTTCCATTTACATATAGTAAGCACATCCATCCATCCATTCGTACAACACATATACAATATACAATATACAACATGCCTGTTCACTTCATTGCCGCATGCCGAAAGCCGAAAACTGAAAAATAACTGAATATTCGCTACAAATTAAAAATAATATAATTAATGACAATAGTGATAATAATAACATAACAACAACTATCGCAATATATTTGGACACACACGCACCTATCCTAACCATTCATCCAAGTCAACATGTATGCTCATCATATTTTACCAGGCCCATGAAACTCAATCACAACTTGATTAAAGCATACACAATCCCTGCCGTATTGCACATTTACATTTAACTACACTTTGTTAATGACCATTGACCATCATATATGGAATATGAAATATGGATAAAGTCATGAATATTCATTGGAAATAAAAATAAAATAATTACATGGATGGTCGCGACGTTATGAAATGTATTAATATTAAATTCTAATCCCAATGGGTCATTGGACGGAGAAAAAGAAAAGATACCGATTAAAAACAAACGACAACATTTTTTTTTTTTTTAAATAATAACAATTCAAATTCCAAACATATTGATTCAGAAAATTACTAGAAAATTGTTTAAATTTAAAATTTTTCTGATCGTCATCGGACATCGGGCATTGGGTATCAAAAAACAACACTCACTCACTCACACTCATATACCACACAAACACAATAGACACAAAATTCACAATGAGCACAATTCCCCGTGAATATTTCATTTAAATTAATAGAAAACATTTTCATTTGTGATCGAACATGAAGAATAACGAATAACGTTCGACGTTCTGAGAAAAAGAAAATTGTATGAAATTGATGACATTGTCAATGTGATCGTTTATAGTAGTTTAATTGTTCTAAAAAATCTTCTAACTAATTCCGTTATTTCATTTAACATTAAACCATTACTTGCGTATATAGAACACAAATTGAAATGAATGAAAAATGTAATGAAACAAAAAAAAAAAAAACAAAATATAGAAAGAATATCTATTCATATTGTTGAATGAAAATGAATTCCTAAAAATTGATGTACGATTGAAAGAGAATTATTTTTTCTAAATTAAATACTTTCAAACGATTCAATTGTTAACAGCTAATAGAATTAATCGATAAATTAGTTTATTTTAAATTCATTATCAAGTCAAAGGACACGAAACGAAGCGAAATAATGGAAGATTCTCTTTTTTACAATTTCTGCATTTACAATTTATACTACACTCCGTAGTTTATAAGCTATAGCAAGCTTAGCCTTTGATTTATCTTAAGTTTTTTGAATTTTAGGAGTTTTAGGAGGTTTGTCATTTATATGATTAACAATGTACATTGCCTTTCGTTTTTAAGCATGGAAAAGAGAAGAGAAAAGTAAAAGAATGCAATTAATTAGGAATTCACGAAAATCAATCGGATGATTTATTGAATAAAAATTTTATGAAATGAAAATTACCAGTTTTTCTGTATCATCGTTTAATTCGTTTTCAAGTGAAATTATTGGCCAAGAGGACAGCGGATCCTATGGGCGACAAATAGCATTCAATGAATAATAATGGTAATTTTGATTCAATTTTAGTTTTCTTTCGGTTGATTAAATCGACCATTCACTCAAAATTTGAAATAAATAAGCAATAATTGACTATGAAATGGACACTGGATGAACTGATACGATTTATTGCAAAACATCAAGATGGATTGAATTAATTCACATTTCAAATGTCATCAATTATTCAATTAATATGATAATTTGGTTTATGATACATATATGTATTTGTGAGCCACAGAAAGCGAACCATGAAATGGTGAAATGGCATATTATGTATTAGCCCTCTGGCTAACTAAAACAACAACAAAAAATCTACGCGAATTGGAGCACGGATGAGGGGGAAAGCGAGGTGTCCTCGGAAAAATTCTTTTTTACATTGCCACTATTTAGTGGCAGGCCTGTGTCAAACCTTTTTCACTCCAAAAAAAATGAAAACAATAAAATAACTCAAAACAATAAATTTTTTTACAACGACAGATTTCAAAGAAAATAAATTCAAAACTAAATTTGCAAGCTCAATGTTCTATTTGTTTCTTCAAATCGAATCTGAAAAAGATAAAAAAAATGTGGAACGCTTCACGATTTTGCGTGTCATCCTTGCGCAGGGGCCATGCTAATCTTCTCTGTATCGTTCCAATTTTAGTATATGTTCTCTACGAGAGAGAACGAATGTAAACCCATTCACTTTGTATATATACCAAATGTTGAACATTCTTGTTTTAACGAATTATAAGATGTTCAGAGTGAAAAAACCGGTTAGCATGGACATACACCACGTTACAGCCGGTACACTGTAGAATGTATAATATGCTATTGCGTTCTATGTATACTCTGTATTCTGTGTACATGAAACAGTTTCGAGACCGTACTGGAATATTTTTTTGTTTTCAATTCTACGAATAAAATCAATGAAAATTTATTCATTTGTCTGTCTTTTGTATTCAGCAGACATTGAATAATCAATCGGTTGTTGTCTTCAGAAACAGTTCACTTGCTCTTCAAGTAATGTATACTCTGTATTCTGTGTGCATGAAACAGTTTCGAGACCGTACTGGAATATTTTTTTTTTTTCAATTCTACGAATAAAAACAATGAAAATTTATTCGTTTGTTTATCTTTTGTATTCAGCAGACATTGAATAATCAATCGGTTGTTGTCTTCAGAAACAGTTCACTTGCTCTTCAAGTACTCAAAGAATGAATAGTTGAAATTCGAATCGGATTGAATGTTTATTTTAATAATGAAAATTTTTTCGAGAATAGGCAAAATGAAGAATTGCAACTGTTTGCGCCTGGTCTCGAACCAGGGACTTTCTGCGTGTAAAGCAGATGTGATAACCGCTACACTACGAGAACTGATGACTTAAATATTGCTGCTAAGTTTAATAAGGCACTTGAAGTGTGTTTTTTGTTTGCTTTAACTGGCATTAATGTTTTTAAATAAAAGGGTTAAAAATCAAAGACTATATTTTTCTGCAAGCATCCGATGGTTGGTAATTGAACTTCATGCCAAGAGAAATAATAAATAATTTGGATTGAATGAAAAAAAGAAGTAATATAAAAAAATCGAGCATTGAAATTGGCAAAAATTGTTATGGGAAATGGAATCATGTTCACAATGAAAATGGAAAGAGAATTTCAGTTGGCAACCTAAAGAGCAGCAAACCTTTCAATAGATTGGATGGAAACACATTTCAATGGCTTAATGGAAACTGATGCGAAATTAAAACAACTTTGGCAGCGAAAATAACAAAAATGGGAACAAAAAACGTTTCAGAAAAATGTCAATGAAAATTTGAACGCTGATTATAACAATCCATTCATATTCCGCACCGTGAATATGGATAATTGAATTAAAATTGAACAAAATGAACAAAATGAACAGAGTGTGAACAGTGAAAAATTCCAACAAATAAACAAATCGAAACATTGAAATCGGTGAAAAGAACAATAGCAAGCATATAGAGCGCAATAAACGTGTGTGTATGTGTGAGTGTGTGAGAGAAAACCCCCAAAGAAAGTGGTTTTTTTCATCAAAGAATTCAACCATGGTCATTAAATAAAAGTTGTAGAATCAATAACATGCAAAAAGTGAAGGTTCTGCTTCATATAATTATTCGATTTTTAATTTGAAATGGATAACACTGAATAATAATATTCAGTAAATTTGACGCGATTTTATCATCTTGATGATTCTAATTTAAGCTCTGGCTTATCAGCGGTATAAAGCGGAAGTAGAATAATAAATAAAAATTGTTTGAATTCTCATCGAATAACATCTCATATTCACATATAAAATAGCATTTCTTCCTCCATCGAAGTACCATGATTTTGAAAACATTCTCACATCGTCATTATTTCCTTTAAAATAGAATTTTTATTTGCGTAATGAATTGTTTTAATTACAGATCAGAATATATATTAAAAATATTGCATGAGTCAATCACAATTCACAAATCACAAATTCTTCAAACAATGAACCATTGGTGGAATATAACATTTACAATTCAATTGATCGCCTCCTGGATATTGTACAGAGTCGAAGAGATTTAACCATTTACCACCAAACTGACATTTTGTTTTTGTTCCAGTTGATGGTGGAACGCTACCTTTTCGGATGACATCATTCTCTGAAGCTGTTAATTGCGATAAAAATACAATCGAAATAGATGAGTTTTGTTCCGGTATGAAAAGTTCGAAAAAATAAATAAATAAAAACTTACGGCATCTCCATTCGATAGGACAACATGAAGTTTTTGTTTTATCATAAACCGGTACGCAACCTCGATTCAAATTATCATGCTCCTCTCCACTAGAACCAATGCCGCACTGTTTTCGTTGACATTGTGGTGTGGTAATTTCCAAGTCTTGCGTTTTAAGCTTTTCATCACAAATGCATTCATGGCATGTACCATCTGGTACAATACTTTCACCTTTTTTGTAAATTTTACCATCGAACAGGCATTTGGTCTTTTTAATTATGCGAAGTTCGTCTGCATCTGTAAATCAAAAATGAAAATACATAATAATTTTAAAATTTAAATATTTTATGCTTGCATAACAACTCGTATAAAAAAAAACTCACCAGAAACTGCTTTTCCATAGCATCGTTCAAGTGGAATATGAGTTTGTTCATCAATATATTTATCTAATGAACGGACTAAGGTATTTTCGGCTAAATACGCTTCAACCTCTTCTGCTGGAAAACCTTCACATGAAAATTTGTATGTGCTTTTCAAACGAAAAAAGGGTTATGATTATTTTCAATTGAATTTTACTCGATACAATTGATTCTATCAAATACCTTTCATCCAGCCAATGTTCACATACACAACTTGCATCGCAACGTTTTGGTAAAAATTGTTCTTCAATTGATTCACCAACTTTATATAAAATTCCACGATAAAAGCAACCTTCGGCACTTACGTCACGTTCGGGGCATTTGTATCTTTGAATTTTAAGTTAAGTGCATTTATTGAATATGTAGCCCATTAATTAACACTTAATGCGTTAATGGAAACAATAATTTCATTTACCTGATTGGGCAACAATTATCCTCATCCAAAATTGGCTCACAACCAAGCTCATCATAATGGGCTGGTGTCGGTGTGCATGATGTTTTATCGCATGCTTCAACTATACGATATTGAATTGATGCATTAATGACAATAAAAAATTGTCAAATAATAACCATTTGGCTAAGAATGAAAACGTTGGTTTTCTTTCTTTCTTTCTGAATTCAATGACCATATGATACTCACCATCAATCAAAATTGCAAATAAAGCTAACGATATCGCTATCAACGACATTCTTGCAATTACTATTAAAATTTAAATATTGTTATCAAACAAAAATCGACAAATGAGCTGAAAAATGGTTAGATTCGTGATTTGATTAATCGAAGAAACAACGAGAAACTAATCGTTGACACATATTTGCCATGGATATTTATATTTTATGCTGAATCAAATGAGTGTGAGACTTGTTTTTAGTTTATTTATGTAATTGAGCTCTTTCTCCCACTTCCACGATCAAAAACTCGTTTATCAGTTACGTATTAATGAATGGATGAAATTGAAATTGAAAAACCATTGTGTACAGAAATCCGGCTAGAATTCAATTTATTCTTTCCGATACCATATTTTCTATACTCTCAATGCTCGGAATATTTCCCATCTTCTGTCAATTGCCACATTTGTAAAAATGGATTATAACATTGATTATGGAAATAAATATGATGGGTCAGTTGGGTATACACGAAAAATGGTTCGTTTCATCGCTAATCTTTATTTATTTTATCTTTGTCTAAATATTTCGTGTTTTTTTTTTGAATTCATTATTAAACGATTGAAATATTCATCTTCATTGTAAAGAGTTAAATGTTTGTAGAGTGAATGTGGCCTCTCTTTCTATACTCCAACAAATGCACAAATTAAATCAAATCAATTTATTAAAAAATCAATTTTGATTTGGATTTTATTTTATGTTCATATTAATGTGTGGTAGTATAGCCTTTCTCAACATCTTTATAAACTTGTCCCCATGATCCCCGGCTAATTTTATGCCAGCGAACACTTTCAGCATCCTTAATATCCATGTAGTTTCTTGTTTCAAATTCATGGAAGATCTTCCATCCTTCGTTATGTGCGACTCTCTGCACACCGGCAGCAATAGCTATTTAATGTGAAATGAAAACGATCATAAATCATTAAAATCACGCCCGCACTTTCCTTTAACAATTTAAAAAATTCAAAACCTACTGAAGAGGAAAAAAGCATTCCATCCCCAAAGACCACTTTTAGCCCATTTACCAATAACGCTACCAGCTGCTAATGTGCCAACTATCCAATTTGCACTAAAACGATAATAATAATAATAATAACAATAACAATGAGCAAATTATCGAAATGGAAAATCAATTGTTATTCCAAACAAATATCTTACAAATCGTCTTTTCCACGGATTTTATTTGCAGCATATGCACCAGTTGCAAATGCAGTAGCACATGCAGCAGCCGGCCACAAATAATGACATACACGCGCAGTTTTCAAAAAGAGCGTTTTTTCTTTCTTGATCATAATCGCATCCATTAAACCATACAACAATACTGGCTTAATAACAAAACTATTCACATGAAGGATTTTACCAAAAAGATCTTCACCTTCTGGACGATTATAGTAATGATATTTGGTGCCGATTAAATTTTTGAAATTTTCCCATCTGTGATGCTGAGACAATAATGGCAATGCTCGATATCGCATTGCCTCTTCTTCCGGCGTACCAGGGTCAGATATTGGATCTTTGATAACCATCTTGATCTGTTTATAAAGAAAATCATTCAAGTCAATGATAATAATATCAATAATAATAAAAATAATAATCACTTCTTATTTATCTTCTCTTCTGTTGAAAAATTGGTGTTTTGCATCGACTATTGCACTTTGGACAAGTCCAGAATGAATAGCGCAAACAAAAGCCACACTGAATTTCAATTTTAAAATGCGATTATTAGAAAATTTTCAAGTTTTATTCACAAACCTTGTCGACTTTACGTAATATTTGGATTGTGTCTGTCGTTGATGTCAAAATGTCAAATGGCGCTACTAACCTCAAAAAATTCATTCGAACTGTCATACGAATATACGGTTTGGAGATTTTTTTTTATCGATATTCATTTGAAATGGCTGCAATATGAAATGGAATCAAATTGAAAAATTTTGATCTCTGTGGTTTGATTTTATTAGAAATTCTGTAAATATTGTTCAAATAGAATATTTTATTTCGATAATAATTTTGCAATAGATTTGAATTTATCGGCCATAATTGTGGTTTTTGTTTATATTCCCTGCAAACTGGATATATTTCGATATCACATTATGAAATATGCAACTAACGACATTGCTTCAACTTAACAATTATTTCGAGAAAAGGTGCCAAATTTTGGATTGATTGCGAAATATTCATGGTTCGAATCGTTCTTTTTTTCCTCTTCGATTCACCAATATAATAGTGAAATAATAATACATATAATATTAAAAATCTAACCGAAATGAATGAAATTTTTTAATTAAAAATAAAAAAAAAAATTTTTGTTTTATCAGATTTACACCCCACACCTATATTTCTGACGATCGAATACTTTATTCCCGATATCTGTTGCTATCGGAATCGTGTCGATTGGCGACGGTCATTTTATCGAATCTGCCAAAGCGGCTAATTATTTTCTTCGATTTCACTTTCGGTATTGTAAACATCGATAATTTTAGACATTATTTCCCAATGTTTATCGCTGGTTAAATCCTTACAAAAAATATTATACCAAATCATTGATTCATCAAAATCATCGGTTAATGGCACCTGTACACCATATGTTTCAAATGCAATTGACAAACAACAAATTGCTATATGAGATGGTTTATAATCTAAAATAACTGAACTATGATGGAAATCTTGTAAACATGCAGCCGCTGTTTTAGCAATTGGTAATGCATTCCATGCTTTCGGTCCGAACCAGTCTTGTAACGATTTAATATAGTGCAGCATATATTTGTGTGGATGTACAATATTTAAATCGAATTTCAGCATTCGAGTTATGAGCAATTCAGCTTGAACAATTGCATCTCGAATGGACCAGTATTCGTCACTCAAGTCCAATGGTGATGAACCTGTGAATGAGAACCATTTTCAGAAAAAAAAATTTATCTTTTTTTAGCCAAAAATTGATCATATGCACGTACCACGATTCAACGTGTTATGTGTAACATTAATAACATCTCGTATTTTGATCGGATCATCCTTCAATTTTCCAGCCAAATATAGAGCTGACGATGCAATCAACTAAATATTGAAAAAAAAAAATTATTTCATTTATTATTATAGAGTTGGGACTATAAATGTGACTGGCGAACTTCAACTTACATATTCATCGTACGCCTCAGCTTCAACTTCTCGGAAAAATCGATGAAAGACTATGGCTGCGGTGGCTGATGTCAATGGTTTCATATTCAATTTAACTGCACATTCAAAAATGAATCTAGGTGCAAGGCCAATAACATTTTTGACTTTGTAATCAATGGCCTTTCGGGTTGATGGTGTCACTGAGGTTGCGGATGCTTTTTTGTACTCCGAATTATGATTATAATACGTTGCCATTTTCTTCTTTCACTTTGTTTCGATTGTAATTCTGTGTGTATAGACAATTATAGATACAAGAAAAGATGATAATTATGGTGAGTTTTGTATTTGAGTGACGAAAACCTAATGAAATTGCCAACAGTCAAAGTAAGAAGTCAGTTTAAGCAACAGCACAGCCCACTGCAATTATTGAAATCACGATTTATAAAATAAATAATATGCAAGTGTTGCAAATGTATATTTGACGATATACCGGTTTTTCGTTTGGATTCTCTCTTTGTTCGATCCTTCTTTACATTTGTTTAGAAAGTTAAGAAACGAGCAAACAGCGGAAAGAGAAGTGAGAAGGCCTTAACCGAATATTAAAAAAAAAAAAATGAATATTGAAATAAAATAAAGATCATAATGAATTGTCTGGATTGATTTGGGTGAAAAAAAGACTAACCTCAATGTTTGATCGCAAATAGAAAAATCAAAAAGGAATTGCCAAAAATGCACAAAACGCTTTAAACATGTGAATAAATTTATTATTTGAAAATGTTCTCTTTTTTTTCTCACTTCTCTGTTTGATTTTTGATTATTCTACATATTAATGCAAAATGCCTGTTGTAACAGCCTCTGTAGCGTGGCCCGAATGTTTTGACGTGCCAGCGTATATCGAATAACCATTGTTATTTGGCAAAATTGTGTAGATGTAGTTGTGCATTCTGTGAACCGAATTGATGGTTATGTTATTCCATATCGGCACATTCATTACAACCGATATAGGCTTGTGTACAAGTGTACAGTGTACATTGTGCATGGTAACAAATTGCGTTTGTTGGTATTTGTGGATGCGAATGAGAAAAAAAGTTCATGTATACAGTGGTTGTTAGGGGAAATGTTTTCTAGTTTTAGTTCTGCGCCGTTCGCATTGTTGATTGTTCAATCAACAATTTGGCAACGAGGCGTTTGAATTTCATTAATGAATGACCGAAATTATTTTCTTTTCTAGCGCGAAAAATCTATTCTTCACTTAAATAATTTAAAATGAAAATTTCGATCACATATTGTATGCTGAAATGTAATAAATCAATGGCTCAAATTCTATCGAATCGGAATGTTTGCCAAACAAAATTCCAACGCATGACAGTTGTCTTTGAACGCACAATCGACGCCAAAAATTCGTTTTATGACCCATCAACTTGAAATCAGCAGGCATCAATATCGATTTTCCATTTCCCATCCAATAACAACATGTTTCCCCAACTATCTCTTTTTCCCTTCAATAAGTCACAGATCTAGAGTGACTGTGGTACTTGGCAAATAGAACTCTTTCAATTTTCATTATGCAAAAACATAAATGCACAGTTTGATAATGATGAAATTTGTGGACAAAATCGCAAAACAAAAATAAATTGAAAAGTGAAAATCGCGTTTAGTGTGTCCCTGAACTTGAATAAAAAAAAATACAAAAAATTGCTCAATGTTTTGATGTGTTACAAAGATTGTTTCCATAATTTTGGAGTTGAGCTCATAAACGGGTCCATGTGAAAGGTATGTTTTTTTTTGGATCTGTTTCAGATTGTAGCTAAGGTGTGTTCTTGTTTGTAAGAAATCATTTTCATTTTTAAGATGTTCAGTTAACAGTGATAAAAAAAAGTTGTTTATCTATTGCGGTGTGATTTCGTCGATCAATAATGTCTGCCACAAGCGTACAGTACACTCTCTTTTCTGTAAAAATACCAGACACCACAAAATATTCTGTACGATTGTATTTTAAAAATTTATTTCGAAAACAAAAAACCCATTGTAAACCACTCGAAATGAATGACTATCATTTTAATACAATAAAATCAATGAAATCAAAAATAAATTTTTTTCTTCACCTTCCGTTCAAAAATACCATAGATTCCACTAAATTGTATACGCATGCCTATTGCATTCCGCATAAGCAATTCGTGATAAAGTAGCAGGCTCACAGAAAATGTAACAAAGTCAACGTTCTCGTTGAATTCAGCAGATCGGTTGAGACTTGAAATTTGAGACGAAAAAAAATAAATTCCCTCACTCAAGCACATACATGTCACCGGCACTGTTCAAATGAATTGACTGTATGAACAATGAACATAAGTGGTACACATATGTGTAAATTGTAGGGGGGAGAACAATCAATTGCTGTACTTAGCCATGTTTCACATTGTGCCGCATTTTGAGTTGGCTAAGTAACAGAAACTCAGAAATGTTTGGCCATTGTTCAACTGAAATTTTGTGTTTTAAAATTTAAATGCTTCGAATGAGCTCCGCCTTCTACACAAACACATTCGGCCGTTGAATGTTGTATATTCTGATGTAAATGATGCGGGCATTCAGTTAATGCTAGAAAATTTGTATACAAGCCCAGAAAAAACAGGCGCAAGTGAAACATATGAGTGTTCTGCGCTTATGTGTGTTTCAATGGAGCAACAAAATTGATCGAGTTGAAAACTCAACGATCACACACACATACGCTGTGCTATAAATTCTGTACGCCTGTTATAGCTAGTGTTAAATTATTGATCAGCCAATTAAAGTTTAATGTTAATCTGGCTACAAATATGAGAAAACTTATAGTTTTGTTATGGTTTTACTCATTCGCCTTAACTTAATGTAAAACTACATGACAACGAATACAATCCAAACAGATAGTTTTACAGTACAACGATTGTCACTGATCATATTCATTCAATTTAATGAACATGACTACAGTACAGTTGTAATTTGTAATTTCGTTGTGATTCGAACGTTCGTATAGTATATGCGATTGTTATGGTTGCCGTATCTTTGATCATTGAATGAGTAAAAAGAAGGAATTACAACGAATTGAAATGTATTACATATTTATAGGTATAGATATTAACCGCATACTACAAGAGTAAGGAATTTTGTGAGGGGAATTTATCATGATCGTCGTCGAGTGAATATTGTTGTAAGAATGTAAGTTTCAGTTTTTTACACGATAAAATCATCGAATATGTGTTAACGGAGAACATGATCTGTAATGATCGTTTGACATGTAAATATTCATTTTATTCATGCTCTTGATATATTTTAACATATTTGTTTCCTTTGCTCCGAAAAAAAAAGAAAAACTAAATTACAAAAGTACTGACTGAAATTAGAATTCAATGGGTTCCTATTTCCTATAATGTCTGACGTCTCATCGTATCGTATGAATGTGTTTTATTCGTCAATTCATTGGCTGCGTAAACTGGTCAAAGTTGCAAAATGAAACAATAACAACAACAACAACAACATCAACCATAACAACCATGAACAAAAACATAGCCAACCGAAATATTGGCCGAAAGAGAAACAGAGACAAATATTGATCTTAAATCGGTTCATTGTGATGTGTACTCTCTATAGAAAAAAAAAAAAAAAAAAATAAATGAAAATAAAAGAAAGAAAATATAGAATTTTCAAACGGGAATTAATGACTATAAGCTATGAGTATAGAGTTTAGCGCATTGGCATCTTTAAATACCGTTTCATTCGTTAACTTGGCCAGCTCAAGCGAACGTTTAAACGACTTCAATCGAACTCAATAAAAAAAATAAAATTTTTTCGTTTAAATCCATTTTTTGTTTTTCCACTTTTTACGTTCCATATTTTTCATTTCGATTTGATTTCTCGAACGATTTATTAATATTTTTGCCATAATTTCGATATTTTTGAAATCCTTCATTCCCGATTCGACAAAAAAAAAGGAGAGTAATTCAAACGAATTATTTATTATCCAAAACAAATGAAAATTTTAAGCATACCGATCGAGTCCACACAGAGAAAAGAGAAAAATAAAAGTGGAAAAGGATCATTAATTGAATGTTGTTGAAAATGTGCTAAAAAAATCAAATTCTACAACTTGTTCAGTTGATCAAGAACAATCGAACCGAAGTCAAGTGCCATATCCCATTGAACGGAACGGAACGGAAACAAAAATAAATAAGTTTGTAAATTGCGAAATAATTCTCTTTTTTTTTCATTCCTCTGTTTCATTCAGTTCGATAATATTGCAAAAATAAAATTCTAGTTCTTTGTTTCATCGATAATAAACTATTTGTTCAAATTTGTTTATTTCGGGTGTCCGGCCATCAATTGATCTTTGAAAGCCAAAAATCATTCATTTTCAATGTAACTTTAAAATGGCATGGTGTCAGGTCTCAGACATTTGTATCGTATGCGTGTGAAAATTTGAATATACATATATATTTTTGCGTTGGACAGAAAATAGAAAGAAAATTGTTATAGAATCATTTCTTGGCCTAAAAATACATTTTTGGCCGAACAACGAGAATATTTTTGCCTGTTGTTTGTGCCCGTTTTTTATATAATAACAGATTTTCATTTTTTGTTGTTGTTGTTGTTGTTTTAATCGTGTCGATCCATATAGTTCTGTTGTTGTTGTTGTTTTTGTTGTTGTTGTTGCTGTTGCTGTTTATATGCGGTGCGCAAAGTGTGAATAATTTTTTGAAAAAATCGACAAAGAAAACAAGCGATTTGAGAATTTATACATTGAACAATAATAATCGTAGCAAAAAAAATTTAAATAATAATAAATGTCATATAAAAAGAGTAGACCCGCCAATCAGTCGATGTGGCCAATTCGCATGAAAATTTAAAATACACATAATAAATGTGAAACACAAATTGAATAAGGGTTCCGCGAAAGAGAAAATCTTAAATCTCAGAAGTTACACGTTTAAATATAACGATACGAATGAGCGCAACCAGCGACCAATAACCAGTGTCGACGAATTGTTTGAAGAAAAATATAATTATTGTCGGCATCAAATAAATTCAATGAGGTGTACAAACGTGAATCATATAATGAATACAAACTTTGTTAAATGGCAAGAAATTCAAAAAAAGAACGACTGAAGAAATGAAGATAGTTTAGAATATATATTGAAATTGAAGATGAGCAACGAGCGACGCACTTGACATACGTGAACTAACTAACTGCTCTGATAATATTTCAAATGTTTCACGCTCATCGCGTGCTAAAAGGATGATACAAATTATTATCTATTATGAAAATTGGCAAAATTAAAAAAATAATAATTTCTCTCATTTTCATTGTACACAATTTCGCTGAACCGAAATAATTCGCGAGAAAAAGCAAAACTGTTGACGACATCATTAAGATTATTATTATTGTTCATGATTGTTTTAATGGATGTAGCTAATGAAGAGTGTGTCATTGATTTGAATAAAGATATCGAGTTGTTGCATATTTTTTTTCTCCACCGTTTTCAATGACTGGCACACACTCGAAATAAACAAACTATAAATTATTTATTATTTATTCTACGAATGAAACTATTCGAAATGGGACACTGAACTCAAGTCGTAATTGTTTTTTGTTTATCATTATCATTACAGAATTTGTAACGGCAATTAGTTTATTCAATGAGTAAACGAATTGAATTAACAATTTCATCGAAATACTAAATTTTCGAGCCAAACAAGTGACAAAATAAGAAAAAGAAGAGACGAAAAAACACCAAAGAAACGGAATAAAATAGCTATAAAAATGACTACAAAAAGTACTTCATATCCACAAACATCACAAACACCCCCAAAGCAGCATCCAAATGACGGCGGATTGGGTCCGAAAAAAACACTATTCGTTTTGGTGACAGTGGTCGGTTGCATAGCAATTTTATGGCCAAAAATTTTCTATCCAATGATGTTTAGTTCGCCAGAAGTTCCTCCCGTCAAAAATAACTTCATAAATAAGGATCTAAGACCGGGTGGTAAGTCAATTCATCATTCACTTCTTTTCTCTTCTTTTTTTCCGCCACTTTTTTGTTGAATATATATTTCATCTGATTCCTTTAACGAAAAAAAAAATAAAAATAAAGGATGTTGCGGAGTTGTATTAGATCAAGAAAAATATGCAAATACTTCGCAGACAAATGGATCGCAAGCGGGATATCGAAAGCATTTGAATTTGTTGACTGGAGAAATGAGTATGTTTTCACGCTGTGTAAAAATCAATTTTGCCCAACGATCTCATACATTCTCATCAGAATAACCGAAAGCATTGACAAAATAATCCAATCATTAAAAAGTGTATTCGTTCCCCATGACTAACCAATTCTAAGTTCTATCAACAAATATCATTCTAATGTCTCAAAATCTAACAAGCGAACACCACATGTGTTTGTTCATCTGTTTTTATTTAATCTTTGTGTGCATTTCATCATTTTTCTCGTTTCATGTCACAATACAAACAAAATTTATATCATCATTCTAATTTCGAATGTTATCATTTAGGTTTGCGTCAAGAGCGGCCACCACATTTACGAACGGGTTACATTCATCCAGCAATGATCGAACGTGGTCGTGCCATACCAAATACACAATCTGTACCGATTGTATCTGAAAGACCACAACGTGCCCAAGATGCACCGCAAATTATCGATGGCCGCGTAAGTTCAAATTAATGGCAACATTTTTTTTTCTCCATAATATTCATTGGTTCCCCCCTTTCGTACACAAAAATTTCTGGTATTTCAAAAAGGCCTTCCGATGCGTGCAAATAATTTTTTCCCCTTTCTCTTCATCTCATGAACGTTCTTCATGGCATGCGGCCTTTGAATCCTATTTTTAGATCATAGCTATACACTTGACATTGTGCCAATAAAATGAAAAAAAAAAAAAGGAAACAAAATCGAAAATCAGAACGAAAACAATTTGAATGATGGAACATTCAAATATTTTCGGATCTGCATTCTGGATGACATCGCAAATGAAAAAAATTTGTCATAAATATGACGAGCAATTGACGAATGAAAAACAAATAATAATTGTTTCGATTCGTAATGAGTATTGAGTGAATGATGAATTATTTAACATCGTTGAAAGATAGCGGAAATATTCTGTAAATTTTATTGACTCAACCGGGCAAGTGTATTGCGTTTCAAAAATTCAGAATGCATTCATTAAATGAAATCATTTTAGTATTTTGGCTGTGAGATTTTACGTGGGATTCTGAATTATCTGTTGAGCATCCAAAAAACTGTGTTCGTTGTTTGCGATTGTTTCGTTTCGTTTCGTCAATAATTTCAATAATTTCTTTTTCTTTTTTTTAATTGAATTTTTTCAACATTTTTTATGGGTGAAATAGCCGGGACCAATTCCTGGCATGAGACCACCAATGGGAGCTGGCTCCGTTCATCAAGCAAATCAAAAAGGCAACAGTATGGGATTAATAATGCCATTATATACCGTTGGCATTGTTGCATTTTTCGTCTATACAGTAATGAAAGTGAGTAACTTTAATTTTCCATTGATTGAATTTTCTTCTAACGTTCAATCCATTTCATCAATAGCTGGTAGTACGTAAAAATGATTCACCATATCCTGTACCAAAAGATGACCCAAATTTCAAAGAAGAGGTTTTTAAACGTAAAGATACAGATAGTAAAATTCCAAATATCGGTATGTTCAATCTTTCATCATCAATGCATATGATAATAATGCGTATTTTCTTTCATTTTCCCCTTCGATAATTTGGAATCGTTCAGGATGGAAAGACCATGACACAAGTGAGTTGCATTTCAACAATTTAATTCCTCAAAAAAAAAAAATGAAAAAAAGAACAAAATTTTTAAGAAATTCAATTGATTTTTCATTTGTTGTTTGCTTTATATAGATTAGAACTTTGGTTTCTTATTCTGTAACTGTTTCATATGCTCATGTCACATTTATTTGATTATTTTTTTTAATTCAGTTTTTGATTTTTTGTTTTTTGTTTATCATTTTGCGTTTCGTTCATTCAAAATTATCTATTACTAAAAATGTCCTTTTGCTGTCATTCCTTAAATTGCTAGTCAATATTTTATGTTGTCACATTTTAATCAAACTAAATATTTAAAAAAAAAAACAAACGAGAATAAAAAATTACCGTAAAAGTTTTCTTTGCACTCCAATCTGATTTCATTTGAATATCCATTCATGATGCAAAACCGTTCATTCGTCATTCAATTCGCCAATGCCCGCGAGCATTGAGATCATTCATTTTATTATTATTATCATGACCAAATTCACGCGATCGTTGATGATTCAAATTCTGATTCAGAGTGTGTTAAAGGAAACTGAATTTATGAAAAAAAAAAAATATAAAAAAAAACGAAAAAGATCAAAAAAAAAAACAAGAAAAAATTGTGCGTTTCTAGGCTCGCATGCGAATGGCATTCTTAACAAAATATTCAATCATTCAAATGGAACAAATCAACAAACGCAATTATCATTCAACAACCATCAATCTCGATCATTCTACAATGATCCAGCCCCACCTAGTTCAGCACTTGAATATCATTTACGTGAAACGGAACAATTGTTGGAAATAAGCTTGCTGAAAAAGAAATTGCGTGAAACGGAACGGGCCATGGAACAGATAATAACTGATATGGGCATCGGTAACCGTAAACAAGATACAAATCATATGGCAGCCGTTTCGACGGCATCACAGGTGCGATGATCCACTTTGATATTTAAATGAAAAAAAAAAGCATACAACAAATCCAATAAAACCAAAAAAGTCACACAAATAAATGAAACACACTAAGTATTGATAGCCAAGAGCTACCAAAATAATCAATATCACCAATTTTGTAATAATAATATTTAATAATTTCGCGAACTTTGTGAATGCAAACTAACCGCATCGTATCTAACCTCGATAGCTTTAAGCAAAAAAATAAAACTAGAATTAATGCCTAGCCTAAAACAAGCCCAACAGTACAATTTGAGTTTTGGCCGCAAAAGATGTGCTTTTTTAACCCATTAAACATGATGCTATATGCCTGCCGTGTTTTACCGTTCGTTTTAAGACAATATGCTTTTGTGTGTCTCTTCTCTCATTTGGACGCATTTAACATAATTCGCTCAGCGACAGTGAAAGGACTACGCATTAACAGAATTTCATTTTATTCTTTTTATTTATTTTTATTTGAAAACTCTCCACCTTATTCCAGACAGAGATTCTCTCTCTCTCTCTCCTTCTCTCTCTTTCTCTCTTTCTTAATGCTAATTTCAATTTGATATAATCATAATAATTGAGCACCGAACAACTTTATTTACCAATTTATTTATGTTTTTTCTTTAAATTTATTTTATTGCTTTTTTGGTGCTAGAATTTTTTCCTCTCTGAATTACGTTTTAAATACATAATTATTCCAAAGAAGTCAATTTCATTTTTTTCTTTTTTCTTTTTCATTTCTTTCGTTGTTCTTGAAATGTTCTCATTCACTCAATACCATTTAAAACGGTACGGTGCAGTCGTAACAGCCATCCAAGGGTTAATTGATGCCGCCGATGAACAATTAAATAAGCAAGAATATTCTAGGGACTTAAGCAAGGTTAGCATACGATATGCGTTCGTTTGATTATTGTTCTATCACAATATTATTCATCGGATTTGAATTCAATTTCAATGAAACATCAATCGTAAAATTTGTAATATATGTATGTTGTATTTTGTTTCTGTTGTGATTTTGTATAGAATGCAACTGAACGCACCAAAGATAAATCACATGCTGACTCAGGTAAGACAAATGGCCACATCAATAATTCAAAACACGAAGCAAACGATTACGCCAATGATACCGAAACTGAATCCACGGACACAAAACAATACATCAAATTCGAAGAGAATGCTAAACCACGACATGGACCAACACACAATGATACTACAATGAAGGTAAATTTCGTTTTCTCTCCAGAAACCGGAAATTAATCCCATTTTATAAAAATCAAACAAATATTTGTGGTTTTCGGATCTGCAAACATTTGTTTGAAATTTTGATGAAATCAAATCCACCTACTACCGACCATCCTCCCTGTAAAACCAAAATCTGTATTGAATGTCAGGTATTAGGCTTAGAAATGACAGCTAGTTGTGAAAATGGCAAAAAATGGATTCAGCCACCAACATCGCAATTATATTCTTCGCACATCCATCATGTAAGTGATGACGATGAAGTTATTTGTTGTTGAAAAGTGCTTATTTCATGGATGCATTTCATTTAGATAAAATGAATGATGATCACATCCATTTCATTGTTATCCATTTCAATAAATAACGATTCTATGAATAAAATAAAAGACGCGATTCGATAGCCATTTGATAGAAATATATACAACTAATTATCATTTCATCGAACATCCAAATTATATCGACTAATTGATTGATTTCATCATTTCATTAATGTTCACAAATTGTTTTTTTTCTCTCTCTCTTGATGAAAATCAAATTTTGTTTGCTTTGTTGCAAAAGTGTCTTAATCCAAACGATTTTCTCGTCTATGAATAGAGTTCGAGCGATTCAGAACCAGACCCGGAACCGCACTCAATTTATTTAGAAGGTACTTTACCGCATGAATCACGGATTCTAGTTTCTGATTCGCAAACAACACCTGAATGTGTCGAATCAACTGAAAATTCGGACGAGCCAGCCGTAAGTTGAAGTGTTGCACTTTGCATTCAAAATTCAAATGAATTCAATGCATCTTATTTAAATTCTGTTTTTTCGTTTCTCATTTTCGAAGGTTATATTAAGTAGTAAAATGACATTGTCACTCATCAATCGCGATCCAACGAATGATACTGGAATTGCATCAAATGGAACCGATGAATCCGATCTAGATGATAAAGAGGATGTTGAAAATTTAAATAGCGTAGCCGAATAAAATATAAACGAGATCTTCCGCTTCATGGAGAGCATTCAGTGTCGTTTTTTCATTTCTGTGCATTAATGTTATTGAGAAAAATTTCCAGCCTCGATACGTAAACGGGGCTGATTTTTCTATTTAATTAATTTTAAATCGAAATGTTGTGAACATCAACAAACATTAACATTATATATTACATTTTTCCTCCTCTTGGTAGAACGATTGATGTGATTATGATTAGGTCAATTTTATTAATTGTAACAATGGCATTTGTGTTCGATTGCAAATCAAAATATGAAACAAGAGATGCCAATGATACGATTTCATTCATTCGGCCATGATTATACAATAATATACTACAATTAGAGATTGTAACAACATGTAATAAGTAATAAGAACACAACAAATACTAAAAAAAATACTGAGAATACCGAATTTCCATGATTTTATTCGAATCGGTTAGTGATATAAGCAATTAAGCGTAACCTAAATGTTATTTCATTCAAATTGCTCAATGTATGTATTATTGGTATTATTGTGTGCAATTTCTTTTCTCACTTTGAACTATGAACTCTAATCAACAGCATCGAACGTTAAACGTATTTATTTATTAACAGTTCTCATTAGAGAGGAAATCGTTTTTTTTTTGGTTTTTAATTTAGTTTTTTCTCTTCTTTCTTGAATTCCTAGAAAAATATCTAGGAGATATTTGGCCATCCGGAGTTTGAATTAAGACATCAAAATTTTAGTTATTATCCAGTGATTTTTCCTTAAGTTTTGCATTATAATGGATTGTGTGAACATTTAGTGGTTTAAAAAAAAAAAAAACATATTCGAATCTGTTCGGGAATTGACGGAAAATGGTTCATGTTCGACTATTTATTTATTATTATTATTTATCAAATTTATTATTTACTCGCTCAAGGTTCATCTGAAGGTTGCATTATGATTTTTAGCTCAATAAAATAAATAAATAAATAAATAATAATTAAGTTAATTAGAAGCGAAATGTTCTAGTCAAAGAAGCAAAATTTTTAGCACTGAACGATATTTCGTTGTCGCAAAATTGGAAACTGAGCAACAGTTCGAAAGCTGAAAACTATGGTTCATAATTCATAATACATTTCTTGAATCTGGATCAATTTTATAGGGAGAAAGGACATTGAATGTGTGTTATGGATTATTTATTTATTAATTGAACAATTATTTATGGAAAAAATGCCAAATTTTCAGTTCCTATCCCGTTGACTATATGAACAATGCAATATTTAAATAAAAATCGAAATTTAAACCAAAATTTACAGCCTGTGTTTCGTTAAAACTCTTTACAACAAGATGCAAAGACAGATTTCAAAGAAAATAAATTCAGAACTAAATTTGCAAGCTCAATGTTCCATTTCTTTCTTCAAATCGAATTTGAAAAAGATAAAAAAATGTGGAACGCTTCACGATTTTGCGTGTCATCCTTGCGCAGGGGCCATGCTAATCTTCTCTGTATCGTTCCAATTTTAGTATATGTTCTCTACGAGAGAGAACGAATGTAAACCCATTCACTTTGTATATATACCAAATGTTGAACATTCTTGTTTTAACGAATTATAAGATGTTCAGAGTGAAAAAACCGGTTAGCATGGACATACACCACGTTACAGCCGGTACACTGTAGAATGTATAATATGCTATTGCGTTCTATGTATACTCTGTATTCTGTGTACATGAAACAGTTTCGAGACCGTACTGGAATATTTTTTTGTTTTCAATTCTACGAATAAAATCAATGAAAATTTATTCATTTGTCTGTCTTTTGTATTCAGCAGACATTGAATAATCAATCGGTTGTTGTCTTCAGAAACAGTTCACTTGCTCTTCAAGTACTTAAAGAATGAATAGTTGAAATTCGAATCGGATTGAATGTTTATTTTAATAATGAAAAATATTTCGAGAATAGGCAAAATAAAGAATCGCAACTGTTTGCGCCTGATGTCAAAAGAAATAAAAAAAAAAATTGCAACTGTTCCCGCCTGGTCTCGAACCAGGGACCTTCTGCGTGTAAAGCAGATGTGATAACCGCTACACTACGAGAACTGATGATTTAAGTATTGCTGCTAAGTTTAATAAGGCACTTGAAGTGTGTTTTTTGTTTGTTTTAACTGGCATTAATGTTATATAAGGTCGACAAATTTCGAAACGTGTTGGACGCGGTATCCAAGTTAATGTATCGCAGTTTACATTGAAAATCTAGTCATATGTCATTTGTTTATACCATAATATTGTGACAACGTCAACAAATAACAAATAATTCCTAACTTCAGGCTATCAAATAATTTTGTTGCTCAATTTTTGTTTCAAAATTCAAAACACTAACATTTCAGCAATCAAATAATATATTTATCAAACAAATCTTAAATCTTCATAAAAAATAACAGGAACAGCTATGCACCCTCTAAGCGTTAACAATAACATCATCTTTTCATAAGGAATTTTATATGTTCAATCAATGGAATTGCTGAATGAATTATTAGTGTTTCTTATGCAGAATAAGAAGTAAATTTGAATATGTATACTCTGTATTCTGTGTACATGAAACAGTTTCGAGACCGTACTGGAATATTTTTTGTTTTCAATTCTACGAATAAAATCAATGAAAATTTATTCATTTGTTTGTCTTTTGTATTCAGCAGACATTAAATAATCAATCGGTTGTTGTCTTCAGAAACAGTTCACTTGCTCTTCAAGTACTTAAAGAATGAATAGTTGAAATTCGAATCGGATTGAATGTTTATTTTAATAATGAAAAATATTTCGAGAATAGGCAAAATAAAGAATTGCAACTGTTTGCGCCTGATGTCAAAAGAAATAAAAAAAAAATTGCAACTGTTCCCGCCTGGTCTCGAACCAGGGACCTTCTGCGTGTAAAGCAGATGTGATAACCGCTACACTACGAGAACTGATGATTTAAGTATTGCTGCTAAGTTTAATAAGGCACTTGAAGTGTGTTTTTTGTTTGTTTTAACTGGCATTAATGTTATATAAGGTCGACAAATTTCGAAACGTGTTGGACGCGGTATCCAAGTTAATGTATCGCAGTTTACATTGAAAATCTAGTCATATGTCATTTGTTTATACCATAATATTGTGACAACGTCAACAAATAACAAATAATTCCTAACTTCAGGCTATCAAATAATTTTGTTGCTCAATTTTTGTTTCAAAATTCAAAACACTAACATTTCAGCAATCAAATAATATATTTATCAAACAAATCTTAAATCTTCATAAAAAATAACAGGAACAGCTATGCACCCTCTAAGCGTTAACAATAACATCATCTTTTCATAAGGAATTTTATATGTTCAATCAATGGAATTGCTGAATGAATTATTAGTGTTTCTTATGCAGAATAAGAAGTAAATTTGAATTTATCGTGCAATCATTTATGCTGACTGATGTAGTCGCTCAAACAAACAACTTTAAATAGATTCATAATATTTTCCATTGGCCAAATGTAAAATTTCCCCATGCGTTCTTGTGGTGTAGCTGTTTCCACCACTGCTGTACACACTGAGTAGGTCCTCAGTTCAATTCTGAGCGAATTCTTTTTTTTACCTACCCTTGATTCGAACAGCATGAACGTAAAGAGGATAACACCAATGATTATAAAATGACCAATTATTCCAGATCAGGCCTACAATTTTAAATATGTATTATAAATCTAATTTTGATAAAATTCAATTCATCCACTCATTATCATCAGCATCATCTACCAATCTTTCAATCCGTATGGTACAAATCTTTCGAATTTGTCATCTTTATTCATCTCTTTTGAAAATAACGGAAATTTTTATATTAAATTGCTGTAATCTATTACTGACCAGATATCAGAGTTCATTATGTCGAAATGTAATGGCCTCAGGGATGGATTTCACAATCCGTATTTTTTGTACTTTTTAATTTCATTTTGACCGCGGATGCATGGTGTTCGAACATCTTTGTGCTGTAATATTCGATGTGTAGGTTTCATTTTTATCCCACCTGAAGCAAAATAAGATTCTCTGAGCATCATTATTCGACTGTGATAGCAAAAATTCCATATTATTTGAAATTTTTAGAAACATGTGAATCGCATTCGTGTTGGTGACGCATTTGGAAAATAAAAAAATAAAAAGAAATATAAACGAGCAATTTATTTTCATATTCGAACATTTTGTTGCTTGCATACGATTCGCGTTTTTCTTCCTTATTTTTAAATCCCATCCATAAATCTAAATTGGTGTGCACTGTGCACAGTTTGTGTACAATGTAGACAGAGATATCCGAACAGTATAACGTAATTGGAAACAGGAGTGCAAGTGTCAATAAATAGACACGGACTCTTCAAAATAAATGGAATGTTCAAATCGAAATGTAAATAAAATAAATGATTTTGTGTTTCGATGACGCACTTTTCCGCAAAAATGCTTCTACGGAGAGAGGATGCTTTGGGCTATTTTTTTTTTTTCGTTTCAATTTGCTGAAAATTTGAACTGATCTAAACATTATTTTGCTTTTTTATAGTTCTTTAGCTTCGAATACATTACAATACTAATTTCGGTTGATGGGCGATGCCGGGAAAAGTAATGCCATTCCCTTCAATGATTCGGACACAGTAAAATTATTTTTCTGTGGAATGGCGAATGGCACTAGACAGATGTGAAGTTATAAAATGAAGTGGATCACATGCGCTCTAAGTCAATAAATGAATCGAAGACGCTCATCAATTTCAAGGAAATACATCACGATCGTACAGCAATTTGTATGAACAAAACACATAAAAAGGCTTCAACACATTTCGCAGTGGTTTAGTTTGTACAATTGTTTGGATGAAACAGAGGTGTTTTTTTTTTAATTCTTCATCAATCGAGTACAAAATCGATTTATGTGATGTTAATAATAGCTATTAAATAATTCATAAATGCAAATGAACCACAAAAATGAGAGAATTTAATTTAATCGTGTTGATGCTGGTTGCAATAACAGTTTTACCGAATGCATATACCTGCAATGCATCCATTCATTTCGATGGCTGGTTGAATCAATTGAACAACGATCTACTTGTCATTTATCAACAGGCTGCTAAATTTGCATGGGAATTAAGGTGAAGAACATTGACAAAACTAATTAAAAATATTTTTATTATTATTATTATTATTATTAAAAATTTCGAGAAATAAATACGAATATTCATCTAATATAGTGTGAATCCAACAGATGTGTAGGTTTCATTTTTATCCCACCTGAAGCAAAATAAGATTCTCTGAGCATCATTATTCGACTGTGATAGCAAAAATTCCATATTATTTGAAATTTTTAGAAACATGTGAATCGCATTCGTGTTGGTGACGCATTTGGAAAATAAAAAAATAAAAAGAAATATAAACGAGCAATTTATTTTCATATTCGAACATTTTGTTGCTTGCATACGATTCGCGTTTTTCTTCCTTATTTTTAAATCCCATCCATAAATCTAAATTGGTGTGCACTGTGCACAGTTTGTGTACAATGTAGACAGAGATATCCGAACAGTATAACGTAATTGGAAACAGGAGTGCAAGTGTCAATAAATAGACACGGACTCTTCAAAATAAATGGAATGTTCAAATCGAAATGTAAATAAAATAAATGATTTTGTGTTTCGATGACGCACTTTTCCGCAAAAATGCTTCTACAGAGAGAGGATGCTTTGGGCATTTTTTTTTTTCGTTTCAATTTGCTGAAAATTTGAACTGATCTAAACATTATTTTGCTTTTTTATAGTTCTTTAGCTTCGAATACATTACAATACTAATTTCGGTTGATGGGCGATGCCGGGAAAAGTAATGCCATTCCCTTCAATGATTCGGACACAGTAAAATTATTTTTCTGTGGAATGGCGAATGGCACTAGACAGATGTGAAGTTATAAAATGAAGTGGATCACATGCGCTCTAAGTCAATAAATGAATCGAAGACGCTCATCAATTTCAAGGAAATACATCACGATCGTACAGCAATTTGTATGAACAAAACACATAAAAAGGCTTCAAACATTTCGCAGTGGTTTAGTTTGTACAATTGTTTGGATGAAACAGAGGTGTTTTTTTTTAATTCTTCATCAATCGAGTACAAAATCGATTTATGTGATGTTAATAATAGCTATTAAATAATTCATAAATGCAAATGAACCACAAAAATGAGAGAATTTAATTTAATCGTGTTGATGCTGGTTGCAATAACAGTTTTACCGAATGCATATACCTGCAATGCATCCATTCATTTCGATGGCTGGTTGAATCAATTGAACAACGATCTACTTGTCATTTATCAACAGGCTGCTAAATTTGCATGGGAATTAAGGTGAAGAACATTGACAAAACTAATTAAAAATATTTTTATTATTATTATTATTATTATTAAAAATTTCGAGAAATAAATACGAATATTCATCTAATATAGTGTGAATCCAACAGAAACAGCTGCAAATAAACTACGAAAATTCAATGCAAATAAATCGCTATGGAACAATGCCAAATGCTCAGAAATCAATGATATTTTTATCATCACACAACGCCATCCATTATCATCAACCAATCCAAATAAAACAATTTTAAATGCAGCAGCTCATTTGCTATGCAATGGACCAACATTCAATGAACAACAAGCCGAACAACTTACCGATTATCTGCAAAGAATGCAAACGACCATTGTTGATACGCAAATTTGTTTGCCAAAACAATTTGATGTTTGTCTAAATTTGGATCGCATATGGGAATTTACATATGCTTTACGTTCTGGCAATAATTTTGAACGATTGGATTTGAGTGCCGTTCAACCAACTATGTGTGTACCATGCAGTTCAATTTTTTTTCCATTGATAATGAATTTGTTGTTATTGTTGTTGTTGTTGTAGTTGTTGTTGTTGCTGTAGATTGAGTGAATTCAATTTAATTTCCATCGTTTGAAAATATTTTCCATTTCAGAGAGAAAAAGTCAAAATTGCGTTTGTATAATGGATATACATCGAATGAATATTATTTGAATGCAGCAAAAGAGAATTCTCGAGATGTTGAGCATATATTGCGATCGAATGAAATGTTTTGTTTGGGCGGTGAAGAAGAGTTCGATCGAATTATGAAGGGAAATTTTGATGTATTCAATCGTAGTGATTGTGCTTTACGTTACAATGAAATATTTCGTTGGTCATGGGAAACTTGGCGCTTGGCTGTTGGCAATAAAATTGCCCAAACATATGGCAACACAATTGCTCTGATGAATGCGGGCGCTAAAGCAAATGGTATCATCAAATTAATTGGAATAGCGTTCCAACGCTCACATTTCTTTTTTTTTCTTCGTTTTTTTTTTTGTTGCTATTTTTCTATTAGGCTATGCTGATATTGGCAGCGTTTGGAAAGAAGAGGTTGATTTACCCAATTTAGAATCAATAATTGATTCATTGATGCAACAAACAAAACCATTTTATGAACTTTTGCACGGAGTGATGCGCAATGTTTTGTGGAAACAAATTCATAAATTTGAACCATTCAATAAACATTCAACTATACCGGCTCACATGCTAGGTAAATTTAAAATCAAGCTACATATATTGTTCGATCTGGAAAATTGCATGCGACAGTGTGTGCAGTGCTTTTCAACTCATTGATGTCATTTTCAGGTAGCATGTGGTCTCAAAATTGGCAAATGTATCAAAAACTTATCTTACCATTCGAAGAATTCAATTTGGACGAAGCATTCGGAAAATTGAATTGGACCAGCCGAGCAATGATCAATCGAGCTGATGATTTTTATCGTTCGCTCAATTTACCAGCCATGACAAAACAATTTTGGCAACATTCCATTTTTGAAAAAACTTATGATTTTCGTAATTGTCACGGAACCGCTGCTAACATGTATCAACCAGACGATTTTAGGTTATAGGAGCGCATTGGATTTTATTTTGTGTTTTTTTTCTTTTTTCAATTCTTCACTAAAGAACTTATTTTCTATTCGCCAGAATGATTGTATGTGCCGAGTCAACGTTCGATGATTTATCAGTGATTGTACACGAAATGGGACATTTACAATATTATATGGCATTTGCCAATCAACCGCCAATATTTCAAGTTAGATTTTTAGTTGGAAGTTATTTTTGTTGCCAAGAAAAGAAAAGAAAAGAAAAAATAGTTCATTGGACAATATTCAATTTCAGGATGTTAATGCAGCCCTTCAAGAGAGCATCGGTGATGCAATATTCCTTGGTATGATTACACCACATCACTTGAATCGAATGAATGTTTTGCCCGACAAATTTCTTCCGACAAACGAACCAACCAAATTTACCGATTCCATTCTAAGCATCATTTATTCCCAAACAAAATCAAACAAACCAGCCAACCAAATGGACAAGCCAAATGAACCAAATAGCTATAACTTTCTAACAGTTAATGGAAAACCATATCCGAAAATCTTTAAACTAAACGACAAAGCATCAAAACCAATGAACAATAATAATCAAAAAAAGAATCACAATGAAATAAACGATTTCGATTTGTCTTTGTTGTTGCGTATGGCTTTGGTTAAAATACCACAAATTCCATTTCAATATATAATGGACGCATTTCGTTGGAATTTATTTAATGATACTATTTCGTTTGATAATGCCAATGCATATTATTGGCATTTAGCTATGCAAAAACAAGGAATTCATCCACCAGATTGGAAAGATCGACGTGATTATTTTGATATTGGGGCAAAATATCATATTGCTGATAATACACCATTCATACGGTTTGAAAGTTTTTCAATGTTCTACAGTGATTAATAATATTAATAATAACAATAATAATCTATTTTTTCTTCTTCATTTAATTTGGTAGATATTTTCTGGCAAGTTTCATTCAAGCGCAAATCTTTGAAGGACTTTGTAAAGTGACGGTATTTGATACCGTACACACACATCAACCACTTCCAATGCCATTGCATCGATGCGACATTTATGGATCGAAACGGGCTGGAAATTTGTTAAAGTAAAGATTTTCTCGTTGTTATTTTTCTTTCATATTCACTAATCGACGGTCTCTTTTATCAGTGTTATTATCAATGATCGTTTGGTTATATTTTGCAGGAAAGCATTACGCTTGGGATCATCGAAACATTGGACTTATATTTTACACATGTTAACTGGAAGTAGACAAATAACAGCTGATGCATTACTATTATATTACAAACCTTTGATTGTCTGGCTTCGTGATGTAACCGATAAATTCGGTATTTCGACCGGATGGTGAACCATGAATTGAGCCATTGAATGAAAAGATAAATTTATATTTATTTGGAATAATAATGACAAACAAAAAAAAAAAAATTGAGTAAAAAAAAGTAGCGATTTTGGTTCATTTTCTATGTTCCTATTGACTGGAATAAAAAGACTAGACTAGTAAGGAGAACAAGCGAAAAGAAAGACAAAGTATTCAAACAATATTCATTCTGTTTATTTTCAAATGATATTTGTTTCAATATAATTTCATTTTTCGGTCGTTTTTCCTCTCCCATGAACATCAATAGTTGTCTGACTCAAAATCGTTTTTTTTTTTCTTTTCTTTTTTTTTTCATCGATTAGCTTTGGTCTAGTGCTTTTAGCGTCTGTGCTGTGTCCAATAAATATTTAAATGTTGAGAATTTTGCCGATTTTCATTCATTTTAAGGGCATTTTCGCTTGGAAAATTCTTGTTTTTGTGAATATTTTGAATTGAATCCGAATTTATTTTCACTTCAAATACATATTTGTATTATGTATAAACAAAGATTTGTTATTTTGTTGGTTTCTCATTGCATGTGCATAATTCCAAAATTACTGAATTCTTTTACTTTCCATTTTTAGTTGTGAATCAACTGACAAATGTTAAATATTATGTGAAAATTGTGAGTCTATTTCGACTCTCTATCTTTTCATCAAACGACCTTTATAACTTTATTTTCGTATGATTAAAATCATTATCATTTATTTATTTAGTATCATTTTTCTTTTCGTTTTGTTATTTTTTATTAGGATTATTTAGTTATTAGCTGTTCATTCAAATTTTATGGTTGTATTTTCTGTTAAGCGTAACTCATTTTGGAATTGATGGTATTTGTTTCATCCGTTGCATAATGGCCTGACGCGGCAGCATTATCATAATAATTGATGATTCTTTGATATCAAAATTTCAGAATTGTTTCGGCTTTTTAGATTTTGAACTGAAAATTGCCACATTGTGTAACAATTAAAACTTTTCATTCCACTTCAATACTTCCATCAATATTTATCAATTCATTAAAAATTAAAATAGATCCGATTTGAATGCCCTCTTTATGTGTTCAGAGCTCAAACAAACACACACACACACACAAACACAAACAAAGACAGCTAAAAATGCAATTATCCTTCGCTTTTCATCAGTTTGTTTGGCTGTCGGTATTCATTAGTTTTCATTTTCACTTCCATTTAATAACATACACTTACAAATCAATTATTTATGCATTCAATCTTCTCATTTTGGATGAAAGCATTTAATCTTCGAAGTGGTTTCAAGTATC
>GL501539.1:153683-176994 GCA_000149185.1 Mayetiola destructor | reverse complement strand
TGTGTGTGTGTGTGTCTGAGAATGTGTTGCTTCTCTCTTGAATAATATTTATTTGAAACCTGTATAAATGAAATTTTTTATGGATAGAAGTCCATAAAATAATTACTTATTATGTTCAACGATAAAAGAAGACACAACCCAATGCCATAACTCATTCATTTTGTTTGTTGGCTGCATTCTCTTTGCTGAATTTTCTTTGAAAAATATATAAGAAATGTGAATGTTTTTTTGTTATTTTGTTCTTAAATTGCAAAAATTGGTTTCTGTTATTATAATAATCTCTATTTCCTTTTATTTATGAGCTCATTATTGTTCAATAATAATAACGGATACCCCTAAAAAAAATCAAAATAAAACAAAAAAATACTAATTATTCGTTAAAATAACAATAGAATATAGAATTTACTATTAAGTTCGGTGTTTTATATGAAATTAATTAATTGTTGTTTGGCATCTTTCGTTCCATTAATCCATCGAAATATAGACACATTCACAAATGGTCACATTGTTAGCAAATTTTTCAGTTTAATCACGTATACTTTAATTTTTTGTTTCATTTCTTTCGCTTTCGAACAAACTCCTATACCTACTATCAAACTTTTATGTTGAGCGTTTTGGCATTCGATGGCTAGAAAAAGCAAAAACTAAAAATAACGAACAGAGCAAGCATCCATTCAAAATTCAAACTTGTTTCTTCTTGACTAGAAAAATTCACAATTTCAGAGTCTCTAAACAGCAATATGCTTACTTTGTAACAATATTTTTTCGTCCATTCGTTCGTCCGTCTGTTGACAATTTGAGTTGAATATATATAATCTGATTTCGTGGCTTTGATATAGTAATAATAATCATGCACGATTAACAATTGAAATTTTTAGCATTTTTATTCTTTCATATGATTTTATTACATTATAATTTAATTACAACCTCATCTCATCGTTCGAGTAGTTAACTGTTGTGTTGGTATTTCATTGCACATAGCACATATTTGCGTGGAACTTTGTTATTTCATTTTTCATTTTGTATTCATTTAATATTTTACTCATTGAGATCATCATTCAATGCCTTTAACAAAACGAGAGTAGAAAAAGAAAAGAAAAACAAAAAGGAAGCATCGGTAGAGCTGAATACGCTAATTGGGCTGAATGCAAGTACTTCTTATTACATTGAAATTAAAATTGTTTAATTCAAACCAATATTCAAGGCGCCTCAACAATGTATAGACAAATTGTCGCTACTGTTCGAATTTTGAAAATTTTGTTACAATTTAGCGATTAACTTTCTTTCCTGTGAAGACTTAATCGATTTAGAAATATGCAGGGATGTTTCTGGTGCTAAACAACTAATATTCCACAGTCGCCACAGTGCATATGTCCTGAGCGAACGTATTTTTTGCAACAACAAAAAAAACCCTTTTTTCTTCTTGTTCATTCTTTGTGTTCACCTCGTTTATCTAATGAATAATAACAACAACGCCTAAACATTTATTAATTTAGCTAATTTTATTTTGTCATCCTAGGAATCAGTTCTAAGAACTTTATCCGTGTGTGATTTTCGAACATTCATCTCTTTTCCAAAAATCAAACTTTAGGCTGACAGCAAAATCGCACAGATCTTTTCGAAATTCCCAATAAAATAATAATAATACATAGCATTTAAAATATCGATTCACTCAAAACAATCTATACGTACAACAACCACAGTTCACATGTATACAATATATAATATATATCATCCTCTCTTCGGCTTCATCAAACATCAATAATCTGGTCAGTATTCAATCGCTTTTTGTTGGATTGATATACATAATAATTTGCTCTTTTGACCTTAAGGACATTGAAAAATATGGACAATTCAATGAGAAACCATTTTAAACGATTTAAATTTAATAAATATATTTTTAATTTCTTTTTTTTTTTAATTTCTTGTCTTGCGTTTGGTTTTCACCACAATTGCTCTGCATTTCTATCATAATAATTTATGTCTCGAACCCACATCGAAGGACGAGGCGCTTTATTGAACATCGAACATATCAAACTAATTTGCGACCAAAAATATTTCCGTTCGTTTTGCTCATCTGTAATTTGTATTCACATCTGACCCCCTTTCAAATGCGTGAATGCAGCCTGCCCTAGTTTTAAAAATTACTAAAAAAACCAAAGTGAAAATCAATTTGAAAATTATCGAAATTGATATATGAGCAATTAGCACTAAATACAAAGCTTGCGATTTTCGAGGAGCTATAATAATCGAAAAAGATGAGCTATTTTTCGCGTTAACTGCATATAATTAGATTTTCAACTAAAAGCGATAAATGATAAAAGCCAAAATGTTCCGTTCACCCACACAGTTGGGCACAGGAATCAAAATTAAAATTTCAGATTGAATATTGTCCATTTTCATTTTTATAAATTGCCTTTTTTCCGGTCGTTTCCCCACCAATATTTTTTCAACATGAATCGGTGCTTTTTGTTGTGTGTGCTGTTGATGATGTTGATTGCTTCTGTTGCACATTCCGAATTTCGAATGTCAATGAAAAATTATCCACATCCAGTTACATTTCATCTGTGAGTTGTGGTCCTTTGCTAAATGCTTTCACCACTTAACACATTACCATTGAAACCATAAAAACCATTCAACCAGAATATTCAACGAAACGAAACGAAACGAAACAGAAACAAACAAATACCTACTACTGCTGTATATCGAAATGATCGTTTCAAATGTTTGTTTAAACTGGAAAAATGAGTTAGTTGCATCAATTGGATATTGAATATTGATCCTAAACGCTGTCTTTCTCGCTCTCTCTCTCTCTCTCCCTTTCTCTCTCTCTCTCTCTCCGTGAATATGAATGGATTTTTCTCAGTTCTTAGTCCAATGTAGTATATTTACTTTGCCGCGTTCACTTTTAATACATTGTGCAAATTACAAATGATATTGTTTGCGGATATAGTCGAATGTATAACGGAATATGGATAAAGAAAGGGAATGTGTGCAGATGTGGTTCCATGGGATGCAGTTTATACGCTTGATAAAAACAAATGAAGTTCAAGTCAAGTCAAAGTTCAAATGGATTATTGCATATTCCGAAGCTAGTTGTTTGGCAAATGAGAAAATCTCCGAGCTCCTTTGGTGCTTGATCGCTAAACTACTCTTTTTTCTATTCATATAGTTTTCATTTGCTTCCATTCACTTGTCGCTTTCATATTATCCGCTTTTTCAGATGTTATTTGTATATGAAACGTTGAAGAAATATGGAATATGCAAGCAAATACGTGTTACAATTGTCGTCACAATCATGGTGCATTCCTATTTCCCATTTTTTGTTTATTATTTTTTGCTCTCTCTCTCCTTCTCTTATTTTCTCACCTCATTTCTGCATCCCCCTCTTCTTACATTCTCATATTGCATGAAATTCATGCACCTTGATGTTCATTTTTTGCATTCGCATCAATTTCATTATCGGATTTTATTTTTCCACCTGTTTTTACCTGTGTTTCTTTTTTTTTCTATTAAAAAACCAGAGCTACCGAAGACCGAACTGAACCGCACCGATTAAAGTAACCGGTTTCACTGCCATTAATTCATATTATTGTGTTCAACCGTAAGACTAACAGCGGTTAAACTGCTGCAAATGAAATTTCTCTCTCGATTATAAATATTACTTTTTCGAAGTAAATCGTTTGTAAATAGAAACGTCGACACTAATCAGAAGAAAAACAAATTTTTCCTTTTTCATAGCCGGAATTACAGAGCATGCAACAAGAGAATGTGAGAGAGCGAGAGAAAGAGGGAGGAAAGAAGAGGAATGACTTTCAATATTTGGAAAAATCGAAATAAGTCTGCATATCTGATTTCTGATGCATCTACCAGGGGTTTATTTAGTTTGAGGGCTCACTTTGAGACATACAAATCGGAAATATTCTTCTTCTTTTTTTGGGCATTTTTCTTCAATTACTCTTTTGTCATTTTTCGAACATATAGAACAACATTTATGTTTCTTTTACAATATTCATCTATAACCATTTAATACCATTAACACTTAGTTGGGCTAGATAATTCAATTTTTTCCTCCTTTAGATTGTATATCAATCAAAAACTTTAGATTTCAGAAGCATTTCCATTAAATGCATTTGAATTGGATGCCATATCAAAAATCACTACACGCAATACAAGTTCTTCCTTTCGAAATTGCCCATTTTCAAGAGGAACGAAACCGACAAATTGATAGAAATACTTTACCGAGAGAACATGGCGAATGAAGACGGAAAGAATAACAACGTGAAACGAATATAATAATATACTTTAAAAACTTTTACAATTCATTGGATTTACTTCCATTTTTCTTTCTTTTTTCGCATCTTTCTTCTTTTTCATCATCATCATCATCATCATCATTGTTGCCGTCTTATTCCATTCGTATATACTTTTCGTTCGGTTTTTATGTTGATGGTTCTTGCAACAAATTTCTATTTACATCTGCTTTCGACAATCATATTGTTGATGTCTTTGCCCGAAATATGTCTCTTTTCATTCGATTATTCTCTTTTATTCGTCTTACGAATTTACAGCAAATTTGCTTCGCATATTCTCAATTTTTCATACAATTTCAAAGGTTTGCGTTTGCTTCGAATCATTTCCAAATAAAATTTAGATTGTACATATTGGCTTTTAATGGGCCCATATTATTTCATTAGATTCTCTTCTACTTAGTTGATAAAATAACTTTGGCTTTAATGCCCTTTTTTCCACTATGACTATTCCCTATTCGGTATTAATATATTTATTATTGTGGTTTTCTCTGTTTATTTAGATTATTGGCTATTGGTATTTATGATACTTTCTCATACTAATTCTATTGTATTGTATTGACTGTCATTTTTGTTGTTGTTATTGTTTTTGTTGGCTGGCTGTGGGTTCGAGCGCATGAGGATTCGTTTGCGTGAATGAGTTTTATATTTTGTATAACTCATTGAGCAATGTTGTTCACATGTGTAAATGCTAAAATGTTAAATTGAGTTTGGCTAAAAAAAATCCAATATTGTTATGCTTGATGGTGTTGCTGTTGTCCACCGATGAATGCAGCATGCGTAAAATTTCTTATGTATTTACCACGATTTATTGTTTCCTGTATACGTTCATTTTCTTGACGCACTAAATCCGATTGGAAAAATTAATGAAAGAAAGAGAAGAAAAAAAGATTTAATTAAAATTGATTTGAATTTGAATGATCACTTTGTTTGGATGGAAAATTGAAAAATGTTTGCTGCTATCAAGCATGCATGCACAATGCACAACAAAGACAAAGTTTTATTTTAGTTTTTTTTTGTTTTCTTTTTCGTAGATCGTATTCTTTCAAAAATGAATTCGCGTTTTATTGAATTTGAATCGCCAGCTGAGGATACTTTTATTTCAAAAAGAATAAAAGCAGAAGCAGAGCAAGAAAACGGACGCCAGAAGGAATGAAACAAAATAGAAAAAAAACAATTTTTTTTTCCAGTATAGTCTCATTTATTGACATATGAAACTAACTTTCTCCATAAGTCTTGAGTTTGCAATTTTTCTTATAAATTATTTCTCGTAAATCGCCAATTCATATTTATTTCTGGTTGCAGTCAGTGTGTTATTGTTCAAATTCTCGGAATATTTCTCTCTGATTTCGTAAATCGAATTGCTGAACTTTTTAATGCAACGTTCTCATCGAATGCGTGCACCATTCATTTTTCAAAAATAAATAAATTGATTTGAATTTGAATGATCACTTTGTTTGGATGGAAAATTGAAAAATGTTTGCTGCTATCAAGCATGCATGCACAATGCACAACAAAGACAAAGTTTTATTTTAGTTTTTTTTTGTTTTCTTTTTCTTTTTCGTAGATCGTATTCTTTCAAAAATGAATTCGCGTTTTATTGAATTTGAATCGCCAGCTGAGGATACTTTTATTTCAAAAAGAATAAAAGCAGAAGCAGAGCAAGAAAACGGACGCCAGAAGGAATCAAACAAAATAGAAAAAAACAATTTTTTTTCCAGTATAGTCTCATTTATTGACATATGAAACTAACTTTCTCCATAAGTCTTGAGTTTGCAATTTTTCTTATAAATTATTTCTCGTAAATCGCCAATTCATATTTATTTCTGGTTGCAGTCAGTGTGTTATTGTTCAAATTCTCGGAATATTTCTCTCTGATTTCGTAAATCGAATTGCTGAACTTTTTAATGCAACGTTCTCATCGAATGCGTGCACCATTCATTTTTCAAAAATAAATATTCGTCTGGTTTTCGAACAGTGAACAGTAAACAGCGAAACATGTTTTCTTTTGTTGAAATATTCAAAGACCATCGCGTATATGTGGATAGTGGATAGTGATGGCATGAATAAAAACACAAATCCGATAAACAATGGTTGAATTCATCAAGTTTTTTCCGATGCAATAAACGATAATATAATCAAGATGCCATCACATTGGCGAACGATTTGTATTTTGTATTTTGTATTTGAAAGTTTCGTTCGTGATGTGTTCGTCAGCTACACTGAACACAACTGAGCACACAACTGAATCCCTTCATTCGGAGACTTTGTTTTGACTCTTTGAATGTTACAGCGTGCAAAAAATTACAATTCACGTACAGAACTCGTTGTTTTTGTTATATTTTTTGTCATTTTTGTTTGGTGTCCTCTTTCTTTTCACTTCAACTTTTTCAATCTCGTTCTTCAATCGAAATATGGTTACTTTCAACCAAATCTGCGACCTGACACTGATTTTATTACAGCCCATTCAAACGTGCTAATCGCATTGTATTCGAATAACATTAGAATTGAATTTGTAGAATTTGTATTTACAATTTTGAATCATCATTATATATATATGCATAAAATGCATCAGTTTTCAGAAGCCGAACGATTACAACCAACTCCTATACTCGGTGGCACGATGGCCAATATAATGTAAAAACTTTGACTTTGTCACCCATTCACCACTTCATTGATGACTCAAATACGAAAAGAAGAAAATTCCAGTCGATTCAAAGAAGAATCACTTTTTTCTTCTTTTTTATTTTGCATAATGGACACCGTGTAAACGTATTTGTCAGAGCTTTCAACTACTTTGTTGATCATTACAGGTCATCCGGCTAAAAGAGCATCTCTATGTGGACGTCATTTCAAATTAATAGATTTTCAACTTTCATATCGAAAAAAAAAGCTCATTCAAATACAATATACAATGTACGCGGCCCCTTTCAACACTCAAATGACTATGCACTATGCATTGAGTGCATACTGCACATCATTTGTGTGCGAACAATTCACACTTAAACTTAAACTTTTTGAGCAACTGTCGAAGCTCAGAAGAAAAAAATACCTTTCGAAGTTAAATTGAACAAGAAGGCGAATCAAAAAAAAAATAATAATTCAAAAATGTTTCCATCTTGTGCTACATTTATTTTTCTCTTTTAAAGAATATTTTCTTTTCTACATAAAATTAATCTAATTTGAATGCTTCAACGAAGGGAATATTCAAAATTTAAATGAACATCTCAGTAAATTGAGTTTTTAAGATTTATGTTTTTGTGGCGCATGTATTTACTCTTGAACAATTCACGGAAATTTTTTTGATTCATTTTCCCATTAACTTTGGATTGGTACACTCAAAAAATAAAATGACATTTGTTTGTGCTTCGGATAGAGTAAAAGGACGGTTTAATAATGATTTTAGGTTATATTTATTTCTGTAATCAGGTGACACTAATGTGCGAACTATTCTGACATCTTATGAAAAACAATGCAAATCAATGTTTGTTCCAATATATTGTACATATATAGCTTAAGCTAATGTCACTCACTATCTTTTGCGTACGCATTCTACTGTATATTATGATCATCAAATCTAATCTAAACTGATAAGTGTCATTTTATTTTTTGAGTGTAGATGGTGTATAGAATGTACAGTGTACGATGTAGAGTTTCTATACTTTGTTTAATGATGATCGGTCATCTCATCAAACTGAAATAAGCTTACAGTCAAAACTTTTCAGACTTCGCTTTGAATCGATTGAAACTCTCCAACTTTTCCATTTGGAATTTTCAGTTTGCGGCTTTTAAAAATAGAAACAAGAAAAAAGACCTTAAAACCTGTAGACACATAATATTATACATATTCAGCACATTACAGATGGCCCATTTCTGTATGATACGGTCAAAGTTTAATAAATTCTCATGCTTTTATACGCCTCACAACATTCACAAATCGAATGGAATGATTGAAAAACAATATTTCACCGAAAGTCGAATACAAAGCTTGGCAAAATATGTAACCAATGTCTGACAGATGGTTAGTTTCCTTTTTTTTTATGATGAGTTCGTAAACGATTTAAAATTCGAAATCAACTTTAGCTCATAAAATAGCTATACAAGTACAAGTGTGTACCGTCTGTTGTATGTTCCCCATCGTATCCATTGCAATGGCTACCGTTTAGCCTGCAACAAAGAATTCAAATAGGAAAGACAGTATCCGGACTGAGAACATTCAGAACATTTTAATGGGTTGTCGTATTGCAAGTGAAATGACATTTTTCAATTATATAAAATTCAAAAAGTTCGCTTCGACAATTGCCATCTATTACGGTGTGTCACTTTCATGTGAATATTTAGTTATTCTTCGGACACTATATTTAGTATATTTATTCCTATTCTTTTTTTTCCATGCTCTCGCTCACCATTTACGCCGAATCAACAAAATATTCAAACTTCAATCATATACATATGCAATTTTAAAATTTGAATTTCGAATTCACAAGATATTGAAACCTGTCATGATGGGAATGTCAATGATGAATAACCAAGCTAAATTGATTTTTCTGTTGAGTATGCAATTATTTTTTGATAATGGGTAGGGACAGAAATATTTTTTGGTTTGGCTCTTGAGCATATTTTTTTATTGCACATTCTGTCCCGGTATTCATTCCCATCGTTTGGAAATTTATGATAATTTTAGCAATTTTTTATCCCATGTCCTACATTTCACATTTTCACAAAAATGAAATGGATTTCCTGGCACTTTTCCTAATCAGTGAATTGGTTTCCCCAATTTTGCTTTTCATCCTTTTGATGAATGGAAATGGCGAACGAATTTAATGTCTATGTTGTTCATCGTTTTGATGTTTTTACATCAATTTAGTTGATGGAATCGACAGAAAGGAATCTTTATCTTTTCACTACGTTTAAAAAAAAAAAAAACAGTGAATACGTTTTTGTTTCTATATCGGCAAACCATTGAAGCTATTACAGTCCTTTGACGCACAAAATATGTAAATGAATGCAAACACACTCACACTCACACTCGCACACACAATAAAATTGCCCCAATCTAAATTGGCAAAATGAACGGGAATGGAAACGTTGTGTGTTTTTATAATAATCGGCAACAAATCAATTGCGGTTCGATAGCTTCAGGAGTCACACTCTCAAATGTTTCAACTCAAATAGGTAAAACGAACGGTTTGTGTATTCAGCACCACAGATACAGGGCCTTTTTTTATATTTCCACGTGAACACGAAACGGGTGGTTTGTAACGAATTAATGTCATAATAAATAAGATTAAAGATGCCGAATAAAAAGTAAATAAAAACTCTCTCGCACAAAACAAAATATGTTCAATCGAAATGGGAAAAATGCTTTCGAATTTTAATGTAGCATCGATTGATATTGGGGTGTGAAGAGAGGTTGGATGGGCCCGTTGGATGGCCCATTTCTGATCAAAACAATCGAATCCATACCAAATTATGGGTTAATTGTTTGTGTATATCGCTTGATTTGAACATTTTCACAATCATACGCGAATATATGGTACATATTTGAATTTGACGCTCGACGTTGTTCCGTTCATCTTCATACTTCGTACGTTGATGTGTTTAAAATTTAGATAGATTTCGCCAATTCTCGATACGCGATACACGTCATGAGTTTTACCATTTCACAATCTCCACCTCTTTCATCCTAAATATGGTTGACATTTTGAAAATTTGTCTTGTTTGACTCACACGTGTCAGCTACAATTTTAACATTTCAATGGTTCGTCTCCACTTTGCATGTCAGTTAACCCGCGTATACTTTTTCATTATTCTTATCAGTCTATAAATATTATATAAAAGTTTTTTCTTTTTTATTTTTTTATTATATTTGGGAAAATCCATAAAATTCATGTGCTGTCTCATCTCATTCGTTTCATATATTCATCGAATGATGCTGCTGCTGCTGTTACTGTTCGCTATTCACTGGTTCATGTGTATATTAATAAAATTGTTGTTGATACGGGTGTTGAGCATAATTTCAATATTTGATATGAATTTTTGATATGGCGCTTAGCGTGATGCTTTATATAATGACATTTTTCGATGTTGCTAACTTGACACTTTTTCGACGGTGGTGTTCTTTTTTTTCTTCTACAGCATTTTTTTTTAATTTAGTCTAAAATGTTACGAGATCTATTTGCTGTTTGGGCTATCAAACGAATAATTTACAATTCATAACAAAAAATAATGCAACATGTGGCAAAATATTCTCCACTCATTCGCATTCCGCATTTCGCATTAAAGCCGAAAAGGATCGACAAGTGATCCTCTTAAAGTGAATGAAATATATCTACAATATACCAATGTCATCCTATTCATTTTACTAAATGGCAACGGATATGATTTATTGTAAATTTATCGTATTTGTGTGGCCGATGTGAATCCATAAATAAATATTAATATTACAAAGTGAATGAAATGTAAAAGTGCAAAAAATAAATAAATAAAACCAAACGATAGAAGCGATAAATCGTAAGAATTCTTTTTGATGACGCAAATAAATAAAATACAGTTAGAAAATATTAACGGTGCGACCACAATATGAAAATATAAATTCTTTGGTCATGACTAGAAGGACATTTCCATTCAAAAGTTCTAGACCCAAAACTCTTGATAAAGATGAAACAAAGACCAACATACACAAAAAATAAGCAAACAAAATGATAAAATTCGAATATTGTAAATGTTTGTCGAAGAGAAAAAAGAAAATAGGCCCAAAAACAAAAGCATAGCGACAAAGACTATGAAGTAAGGAACGTTTAATGTTGAAAACAATGTTCAACAAACAAACAATAAAAATAAATTAATTCATTGTTAAAGAAAAGATTTGCAGATATATCAGTTCCGTGCTGTTCAAGAACGGTCTGAACGATGAACACCGTATCACTAGGGTGATTCTTAAAAAAAGAAGATGAAGTAGACAACATATTTGAAAGCCGAACATTTTAAAAGGCATAATTTGGTTTTGATCTGAAGTTTCTCGCTATGCTCAAAGGAGTTCAAAAATTGAAAACAATATAGAGCCTGTTGAAAGCTTTTTTTTTTTTTTTTGATTTTCAGAATAAAAGCACAGTCATTGTTCGTTTCTCATTTGTAAGAGAACAAAAAGCCACAAATGCTTCAAAAAATAATTAAGTCCAAAACAAAAACAGACAAAAATTGCCACTGGTCATATTTAGGGTCATTCTTTAGTGATCCAATTCAGAGAAATTTTCTTGGAAATTTATTACAAAAATCATCTCAGATATTGTATTCTGTACAGTGTACAGTTTAAACACGTTTGACTCTTTGTGATGAATTCAATTTTTCCCCTCCATTTATGCATTCCATCTTTAGAGTTTTTTCTATTTCAATCATCGCAATCATTTTTCGTCGAGTCAGACGAGAATGCGGAGAAGAGCGATTACAAAGTGAAAAGTTTTCAAATTTGTTCAACATTCCTGGAATAATATTTTGTTGATGGTTGAAATTGAAGATAATAGAAATGCACCCTAAATGTTAAACTCTCAAAATATAAATGAAAATATATATTCAAATTGAAACAAAACGTAATTTAATAAACCATAAACAAAAGTATTCAGATTGTAATTTGTGTTGTCTGTGTGCGAATCTGAATGTAAAATAATATTTCTAAATTGTGTTGGAAAAATGGAAGCACTCATCATCAACCGAATTATCCAACATCTAATGGTGAGGTTTAATAAAAATTTGCGATTATAACAAAAGTTGTTTACCAAACATGAAATAACAAAACCAACAACGAAAAATGTCGAAAAACATTTTACATTTGAAATGAAAAAGGTTCATTCTGCTTTTGATAAATGGTGTCCAAAACGATTCATGAACTGATTCGCTGCATTGTTGAGCATTTTTATTTCATTCTTTTCGTATGCCATTGTTGATTTACTTGTGGGAGCGATAGAAATCCAGTATTATTTTTAGTCTTTATCGTTTTAGCGAATTTTGTCCCCTGTTGTGTGTGCGCGTGTATCACATCTTCCACAATTATACCTTACGTATAAACGATTATTACAATGTATTTCAACTACCGTTTGAACACAAACAAACCATAATTCTGAATGTCAAATACAGACAAGTTACAGATTTAATTTAAATTTAATTATCATTATTATTCGATTGGCTACAAGTGGACGATGCATTTCGTATATCATAGATAGCCAGTGGTATTCACAATTATATTCATATTTTTTATGTTATCATTGGTTAGAATGGCAAGTAAACGGGCTTCGGACATGAACATGAACATTATACCAATTAAGTGTGGAAAGGTGTGGAAGGAACGAATATTGTATAGTCGTTAATCCCTGTTATTGCTAACGATGTTTCTTCTGTAATAAAATTTAGCAGAAATTTATGCTTAACGATTTATTCCGATGGAGAAAAAGCGAAGCAGCTCTTTTTCTATGTCTGTATTCTTTTTAGCCCTGAGGCGGGCGTCAATGTTCGGAAATTAAATTCAATCAACTGACGATGGAAAAATTAAATAAATTCAAAATTTGAAAGGAACACCAGCTGGAGGTCAACCATATATATTGTATTCTTCATGTGCATTGATTAATACTATGAGAATTGAAATATCCAGAAGAAACTGTATAAATTCAAATCAAAAACTATTTTACTTTTCATTGAATGTCAAATATTTAATGACATTATGTCTCAAAATATTTGCAAAAACCAAAACCGCATTAGAAGCGATGTGCATTCGGTCAAACATATTCTTTATAAATAAATGTTAAATAAAATTACCATTATGATGATGTATGGGACTGTCACGATTTCCCGGCCCTGGTGCAAAATTATGAATGCGTTTTGTATAATCGGATGCCTGAGCCATTGACGAATAAGTCAATGTAAATACAACAACAAATACGCTGGCAAATACCAAACTCAAAAATACCGAAACAGCTATACAAACGATTCGTTTACGTTTTCTAGACGATTCGGTATCGCCATCATCATCAATATCATTTCCATCATTGGCATTTGAATCGTTGCGCATTTTCTGTTTGTTAGTTGAGCTAACAACACCACCGGCTGATAAAATTGAACTCTTTCGGCGACTTTGACGATATGCACTCACAATATCATAATCCATTTCATTTCCATTGAAATTCGTTAATTTTTTCGTTTCGTATGCAGATAATGAGCGTGGACTTTTCTTAACATCGGTTATTGCATCTTGACGTAATGGCGATAGCTCAAATTCAGTTGAACCACTTGCAAATGGATCTGTAATAAATTTTTTTGATTTTTTCGCTTCAGCGACCACTTCACGAAATGGTTTTCCTCTCATACTAATCCGTTTTGGATCATTAACAATACCACCACCACCACCACCACCAACACGATGCAATCGAAGATCTTCCAAATGATTTGAATTCAAATAAAAGCTTTGCGTTGCACGTGCAATCCGACGAAAATTATGGTGTGGTTTATCTAGGCTTTGTGAACTATGTTTGTGTGTTATTGTTGCACTCGATTTTCTTGCATTTGATAATGGTGTTGATGCATTACCCATTATTATTAATTGTTCATTATCAATACCATCAATTCCATCAATCGATGTACTATTTATTTCGTTTCGGCTACCACTTCTCGTATAAAATACTTCATTTTCTAGCGATGATTCGGCCGAATTGAATTTTGGACTTAATTTATGTTTTGTATGGGCAACATTTAAATTATTATCGGATCCATCATCGCCAAGTGAATGACATTTAACTGTATCGATGCAAATTTCTTTTTTAATATCATGTTGACGACTTCGATCATGAAACGATTTATGCATACGACAGTTTCGTCGATTATTTGCTGGTGTTTCAGTTGTGATTAGGGAATTTGGTGGTGATATTAATCCAATATCATCAATCATTCCATATGGATGAGGCGACGTTTGTATTGTATGTCGCATACTATTCGTTCGCCGTGATATTGATGCATCAGATGACAATTGATCCATTTCATTAGCATTGAATGAGTTTGCTTTTCTCATTTCAAATGTGCCCGTACCATATACATCTAATGTATCGGAACGTCGAATATTTGGTTTACGTGACATTTGATGTGTATGAGGATGTTGTTGTTGTTGTTGTTGTTGTTGTTGATGCGAATAGTCTGGATACGAATTTGATGTATTGTTACTACTTTCCATATAAAAATGATTTGATTTTTTAAATTCCTGTATTGGTGTTGTGGCGCCCGTATGCGATAATAACGGCGGTGGTATCATCATATTATTATCGATCAATAAATTTGGACTTATTGCGACACCAGATGCTACACTACTTGTTCCGCTGTTTATTTGCTTTTGTTGTGATGAACTGGCCGCAAATGCGTCTAGTGCCATCGATATGGTTCGATCGCCTGGTTTCAATTTTGGTGCCCGTCTTTTGAATGACTGTACCGCTTCGATAACGGCTCTCGATTCACGATCCATTTTTCGTTGGGCTTTGCTTTTTCTTTCTGCCTGACTTTCTTTTTATGATGGTTTCGCCAAGTATTTATCCTAAACGTTTTAGTTTGACCTTTGAACTTCACACTGAACTTTTTATTTATATTTATATTTGTGTTTAATTTTGAAAAATTGAAACTACAACTGGATCTTATGTGTATTTTGACTTTATTATGTGTTGTTGTGTTTTTTTTTATTGATTTCAATTTTTGTTTAGCATTTTCAATTGGAAGACTGAATTTCAATGTTGTGGCGTAATTTGAAATAGTTTAATCTGAAAGAAAAACGTCAATAGCAAAATGAAGAAAGAGATACAAAATAGTAGTTACTTATCGTTAGATAAGTTACTACGCATAGCAATAGCAGCTGATACCGTTATGTCGTGTCGTAACTCGTAACCATAGCCGTTAAATGATTAATTAAATCCAGTCGAATTGATTCAATGGTCGGAAAAACTCAAAAGTAATCAAATTTTACAGAATTCTCTTCTCTTCATTTATCATGATTTTTGATTACTAATCAATGGCACCCGATAATCGAATATCAATGTTTGACGTTGCTTATTTTCGTTTGACTAAATCACATTCGTAAATATTAATGATTTTGATAATAATCAACTCAGGCAATGAATAGATGAGCATATTCTGATTTTGTGTTGGATATTACGATGTGATATACCCAACATAAAAAGCTACTCTGCTTTGGCATTTTGAAAATGCAAGTTATTAGAAATTGGTTGGAAATCATTTGCATATCTGAATACTGTATCAGTTCACTGTTCAATGTTCAACGCTTTTTTTTCCAAAACCAATAGCATCAATCTTCTGAATTAAAGCATTTTGAATTCGGAACAAAGTCAGCTGAATGACAGGAAATCAGATTGATTTTGTGGGTGGAATGGTGGTTTTTTTCCTGCTCCTCCTCCACCCACCATTTTTCTCATTAATTCTGGAATGGAATGCTAGGGTTGGCGACTCAAACTTTGTAACACTGTGCAATTCAAGCAATGCTCCTTTGAATACGGCAGCAAAATCAAAACACAAATCTATTACGACTTGATGAGTGATAAATGACGAATGATGAGCCTGCCACAAATCCCAATTTAATTAAGTTCAGTTATTGATATTATTCATTGTCGAATGCTGTTTTCAACCGGATTATTTTTTCGTTACTAAACAAGGAGAAAATTTAAACTCTATGTCATCCAATGAGCGTATACAACGTATTCTGGCAATGTATATAACTTCAGTCCATCGGGATTTATTCATGTAAAAGGTGGTGCCGCTCTTTTCCGATTGCAGGCTAATAGGTTTTCTTCGATATAAACACTTGAATTAGCAAATATAGTTCGGCTGTCAAGCATCAACAGCTAAGGTTGCGCTAACGCTAACTATATGGACTGAGAAAAAATTCCGATTGTATACTCTATTAATTGATGATTATTTTTTCCTTCATTTTGATAATATTTTCTTTGTTTTTTACGCAACGTTAGCTTTCAATGCTTTGTTTTGTTTTGTTTTGTTTTTTTTTTTCAAATAAAATGAGCACGTTTCATTTATCCATAATTTATTCCAATTGTACCAATTCACGCTCAAATTTGAAATTAAACAAGAGTTTGGCACAAGTTGAAATAAATTCAAACCCAAATTACACATCAAACATACATACATAAGCACACACACACACATACGATAAAAACATCTTCAATATCCCAGTGCACAAATGAATTAGCCGAAAACAATACTGTATGATATCCGAAATGTCTAACGAAGCTTATAAGTTTTATGAGTTTCGAAAATGAACTCGAAACAATTCTTTTACAAACTTCATATGAAACAAACCGAAATGTAAACAAATAAAACTCAATGTCTTTATTGGTTTATGTTTGTCTATGTCGTCCATGCGATATCAATATAATTATATATAAAATATGTTGAATGTTGAATATGTTGTCAACAATCGTTATAATTCATTTTCTTGGGTTTCGCAAACAAACTCATTTTGTTCTCCATTGTATATTCGTTTGCCCATTCATTTCAGTTTCGAATTTTAGAATGTTTCTAATGATTTCAAATTATGGTGAAATATGTTTTGAAAATAATATTGTTTATCTCGTACAATGGGCAATGGGTGTACGGTATGCATTAAAATATTGTGTTTCGTTGATTATCAACTTTACGCTTAACAGTTCCCATACTAGCATTGGAACGAAGGATTTTGTTGTTGTTGTTGTTGCTGTTTTATTTTCGCTGTCTGAATCATAAATGTCATGTGTATCGGGCGAGTGCAAAATGTCTAATTTAAAAGGGGTTGTTTCGTTGTTTTACTATCACTGTGTTTTCTGTGGTCTCTGATCAGTACATATTCAGTTCATAAGGAAAATATTGTGAAATACCTGCCGGCTATATCTTATAAACGGAGCGGAGCACAAACAGAGAATACAAAATTACGGAACGAAATCTGGATGAAAGCAATTTTCCTTCCACATTTCTTTTTTTTTTTATTTTCATTCTACTGTCTTTTGCTACATTTTCTATTATTTCCAACAGAACAACAGCAGATGAAGAAAACGAAAAAGAATAGCAACAAAAATGTCACCATACCATGGGCCATGAGCAATGAAGCAACAAATGAAAAGCGAATCTTATTCCTTTTTTTTGCTAAATGCACACCTCTTAAAACGTTGTTTTCAAATGGTCAAGTTGTCAGATTTGTCCTACTTTGGCTTTTAAACAAGTGACTTCAAATGTTTCATTCTATTTCTCGTATTCACCATTTCGTTTTGGTTTTTGTCGCTCACTTCGCATATTTTTTTTTTTTTTTTGTTCTAGTCACAACATCAAAGTGCTTCTCTGTTTTTTTCTTTTTTTCATTTAGCTATCGTTGGGTATGAACATTTGTTGCACGCATCATAAAAACAAAGTGGAACGAGTAATGGAATCTTTTTTACCAAATGATGATTACATACGTACTACTTCTATTCAATGCTCAAAGTTTTCAGTTAGTATATATATTCAGTATTCAGTAGATAAAAGTGCGGCTTGAATTAAGTGACAACATAAAAAGTGCACTATGATTATGTATCCTCTTGCCTTCTGTATCGCTGTCAAGTGTTTAGTTGTAGAATTTGTTAAGTCATTGAACATTTAACATTTCAATACAATAATTTCAAAATGGATGAACTTAATTGCAATTCACACACAACAATGTGCTAATACGATTTTAATTCGAAGCGATTTTAATTCGCTAATATGATTCGAAATGCTTTTGATATCGATGTATCAGAACGTATTTTGATATCGTTGTGTTTCCTGTGTTCTGGTATCAAGAAAACTAGTCAAATGTGGCAAATAAAATCGTTATGTGAAAGCTGGCAATTAAAGTCTTGTAATGAAAGCGGAGGTGTGGGAGCAAGCAGGTTTCAGCAGCAAGGTTAGCAAGCAGGAGGTCAATTTTTCACAGCAGAAGCAAGCAAGTTGGGCATCTGCTAATATATGCTACTTTCTTCTCATTTTTCCTAATCCAAGAACCAATGAGACCGTATTTTTTCAATTTGGAGGCAGAAAGAGGATTTTTTTTCCAAATCGATGTGAAATCGATGCCAAACCATTTTAAATGCTAAAAAATACGGTACAACGAAATAATTTATATATGAATTAATTCGATTTGAAAATCATTTCTTTCAATTGAAATATTTGTTTTTCCGATTTATTCAAAGTAAAAGAACAATCAATACATTTTTCTTCATAGGACTGAACAATTCATATATAAATCAGTTTCCAAAAAAACCGAAATAATTTATATATAAATTATTTCGGTTTAGAATCGTAATAATTTATATTGAGAATATGCAAAATTTGAGAACCACTGAAAATGAACCATAAAAACAAGTTGAAGAAAAAAAGATGATTTTTTCAAAACATCAAACTCCTAATCCTCAGCATACGTTCAAGATTCGATGATGATCAACCGAGTGAAGTGTTTTCAATTTCTTCTACTGGATTCCAAACAAAATCCCTTAAACGAGGATTCGTAACTATCATATTATCTCGTTCAATCTCTTCATTTCATTTCGCAGTTTCAAAGCAACGAAATAGACCGAAAAATGTAATTTTACTGATGTCATCGTTTTATTATACATAAACACATGTAGCTATATTTTCTTTGTCTGTCATTTTTCTTCCGTACATAGCACATAGAACGATTCATAATTGCCATTTTGTTTTGTCTTTCATTCGATTTTAGCAAATATTTTATGCAATAACAACAAATTGCATTTTGTTTTGCCACAGAAATATTTTAACAGCTGACGGAAATAACTAAAAAGGACGTTTCTACTATATTTATACGAAATTGAAATGAGATTTTTCCATTTTTTCTCGCTTTTTCTTTGAACTCATGTTTATGTGTCAGGAAAATGTTGTAGAAAAATCAGACATGAGAATGATGTAAAATGGGGCCACTTGTTTTGTCTTTAATTCTCTTTTCTTCTCATCAGCATTGCATAACCAAAAAAATTGGATGTTCAAGTAGTGTCAACTCAACCAGCTTTGTTAACTTCGTCATGGAAATAAGTTCATTTTTAGCTGATGCATGGGAGTGTCGCACATGAATGAAAACAAAATATTAAATGAAAATGAGAAAATAACAATAAGAAGAATAATATTCATTTTCAACTTTTATCCTCTTCATCAGAATCATCGTAATCATTTCGCCCTTTTGTTATTCATAATAAAACCTTCATTCAAATCTACTCGAACTCGGGCATTAAGTACTTTTATCAAAATGATGAAAGAATCAGTTAGTGTCCTCGAAATGGTGTGAAGTGTGTATGCCATGGACACTACAGAGAAATACGGCCGTACTTTTTTTTCCTTCAAAATAGGCATTCTTTAGTTCATTTCAACAGCGATGGAAAATTTCGGTTTCAAGACTGCTGCATGCTGGTGAATACCATCGATAGACATTTCATATTTTCTCTTTTCCATCATGTTTCTCTTTTCAATTGGGATTTCTATGTATTTTTTTTTTATTTTTTTTGGATCCGACATATGAATCAAATCAAATCATATTTTGAATTGATTCTACCAATTTTTGTGGCTGCAATGCATAGTAAAAACGTTTCGCAAGCGAAAGAAATTTTTTTTCTCGTAAAAATAGAATAAAAAGACGCTTCACCGTATTGAATACATCTTCAATTGAAATTTGAAATCGAATGCATTCGTATTTGTAAAAACCTTCATTCAAATCTACTCGAACTCGGGCATTAAGTACTTTTATCAAAATGATGAAAGAATCAGTTAGTGTCCTCGAAATGGTGTGAAGTGTGTATGCCATGGACACTACAGAGAAATACGGCCGTACTTTTTTTTCCTTCAAAATTAAGGCATTCTTTAGTTCATTTCAACAGCGATGGAAAATTTCGGTTTCAAGACTGCTGCATGCTGGTGAATACCATCGATAGACATTTCATATTTTCTCTTTTCCATCATGTTTCTCTTTTCAATTGGGGTTTCTATGTTATTTTTTTTTTATTTTTTTTTGGTATCCGACATATGAATCAAATCAAATCATATTTTGAATTGATTCTACCAATTTTTGTGGCTGCAATGCATAGTAAAAACGTTTCGCAAGCGAAAGAAATTTTTTTTCTCGTAAAAATAGAATAAAAAGACGCTTCACCGTATTGAATACATCTTCAATTGAAATTTGAAATCGAATGCATTCGTATTTGTAATTGAATGTGGTACGTAGTACGTAAATCGTAGATACTAAATTGTATATAATAGTGATGTGCAGAGTTTATACTGTGCACTGAATGTTTAAGTATTGCTGCTATATGTGAAATGTGAATGAAGAATGGAAAATCGTATTTAGGTTGATTTTGACGTCAATTTAGCGCTTTTTAGTAGCTTTAAACAAAACATTCCGAAATGCTTTCCAGCTTTTTCAAGTCAAAAGGAATTGTTATATTTTATCCCTCTCACCGCTTATATTTCTTTTCTTTTTCCGGTGAATTCTATACTCATTCGTCATTTATATTCAGTTTTCGTTTAGCTTCTTCTTTCTTTCATTTTCAAATTTTGTTTTGATTTAATTTTTCTGTTTCGTTTTGTGTGTCTGTATTTTTTTTTTTAAACGTTTCTTTATCATGCCTGCACAATAAATAGTAGTTGAACAGTGTTTAACTTAACCATTTTAATTTGAATAAATTACAAAAAGAATGATGCCTTTTGCCCACAAACTTTTTACGGATGAGTATTATCGACAGAAAACTAATATGGCAATGCAATTCAATTCAATTAAATGCACAGATTCTTTTCGTCTTTTTCTTCATTTTCACTCGTTATCTCTAGATTCAGTTGCATTTCATTTCATTATTTTCCCGATCATTATTTTTTTGTCTCCAGCATTTATATTCGCTCTCATTTCCATTTTTCCGACAGTTGTTTATTTGATGTAAACAAGCTGGTCGATAAACAGAGGTCAATAGCGCTTTATTTATATCGAACAATATTTATTGAACGATTTTTTTACTTTCTGTTCGCTATAACAAAACCACATCACATTAAATCAGGTGTGGATAATTGATTTGAATATCTGTCACATGCGCGCGGTTCATATATGATTTGTTGTGTTCGCGACAAGCGTACATTTTATGTAATGAAAAAAACCAGCGTTTTTTTTCACCTTCCCGTTTTTCTTCTATTTGCTTTGTTTTTCGATTATGTAACTTACAATACATACAAGGGAACAAAAGCTTCGAATTGTAAAGTTTTCCTTCGATTGATGTGTTGGTGGTAGTGGAAAGTAAAGCCAAAATGTCCATCATGCCTTTAAATGTTTCAGTACTTGAAGCCGGCTGACTTACAAGCACTATATTGTCTCCAATTTTCCGCTATGTTCATGTACTCGCAAAAGAACAAAACAAAATGAAAAAATTGAATTAAAGTAGTGTGTTCATGAACACATTGCAATAAAATAGTGCATAAAGAGCAGAATATTGTCTGCATACGTTTACAAAGAGTGTTTCTAACGAATCTACACTGCTCTATAAATACGACAACAATAATTTAATTTCATTTTGATCCCATTCCTCCACGCTCCTCGAACAGTTTTTTGCTTTAATACTGTGTCAGCATTTACTTTGCAATCAGTTTTAAATCAAATTTTATATGCTTTGAAACTTGAAAAATTCAATCGTTTACATGTTGGATTGCGCCATGAATAGCAGCAGTCCAATGCATTTATCCAACATATATGTATATATTTGTTTTCATCTTCTGTATCAAACAACAGGCACGATTGTTATCACCATTGTCACAATTGCGAGCTATCGCGTATGCGTCCTTCCACATACCATATAAGTGGTTAATGATGATCCCAAAAAATATGAAATAGAGGCAGGACAAAAGAAAAGTGGATGCATAATGAAAAATGGTAAATGAAAAAGCTGGCGATTGGGAAAGAATGAAAATCCAAAAGTGTAATACATATGGCTATGTGTCGTTGAGCTATAATACTTGCTGAATTACCTGTGCCGTTTAAGCAACGGCACGGCCCTGTACACAATACATACAACAAAAATATATATTATAAAACCAAAAGAATCCTGATCCCCATTACATTGCAAAGCTTCAAGTACATTCAAGATTTATATCATGAGTATTATTCTGTAAAAGGTTCCTGAATGCATCATCAACGCAGTGAAGTGTCTGTATCAAATTGAGCCGAGAAAATAGAAAATTTACATGAATTTAACATTGAATATTGAGCGCCTCGCATCGACCATAATACATGCTACACCGCTACACGTATAACTTATAGAGCCAGCCTCTGATCTGAACACATTTTAAAATTTAACGGAGTCCAAACGAAGAGAAATTAACGAAAAATATAATATTTTTTTGTTGTTGCCATTACTGCTATGCTGTTGAGATGATATGCATTGAAAATTATGGTTAATGAGACACAAGCAATTGTTTCTTCAATCCGACGAGGCTGCAAAATGAAATGAACATGGGATCCTTGTTTTTTCTCATGAATGAAATTACATTTTGATTCAATATGGTTCACGGGAAGTAAGCTTTTGTTGTGTGCCAGTTTTTAACGGAAACTAGTGCACATGCTGTGGCAAAACTTACTTGAATGAATTGAAAATTGTGAATGTGAGTTGTGAGCTGTGAGAATTTATATATATTATTTGTGCATGTGTGATAGTTTGTATAGTATCAATATTCATGAACCGTTTCAACATTTCCGGAATTTTTCATCAATTGATAATCAAATCATGTTCAACAATGTTCAATGTGTGATTGTAATCGGGAAGGGGGAGGTGATAGCGAAGAGAAAAATAAAAAGAAAAAGAGCCCACCGAAGAGAATAACATGGGCGTGCGCCAAACAATTAGAATAGAGAGTGAGTGAGAGAGAGAGAGAGAGAGAGAGAGAGAGAGAGAGAGAGAGAGAGAGAGAGAGTAGTAGTAGTA
>GL501539.1:118804-135647 GCA_000149185.1 Mayetiola destructor | reverse complement strand
CGACACGANGACACACACACACACACACACACACACACACACACACACACACACACACACACACACACACTCATTTCATAAAATAGAAGAGAAAAAATGAAATGATGAGAGAATGATGTTCATGACCTCTCCAACATTACTTTGAAACCTTTTTAATATTAATCAATTCATTTGTCGCCCTCTTTTCTAACTTTTGCGCCATTTTAATTCAGTATCTCATTATCGTTGTGCAAAAATGATTTTCATAAATTGCTGATCTTTTGTTCTAAAACACGTGTCAATTGAAAATATTTAAAATGTGTCAACATCATTTTTCATTCGATAAACATTAAAAGGGCCTCAAAACAATATTTCATTCATTCAGTTCATCAAAATCAAGCCAAGACTAATGCCATCACGTACAGCATTCATTGTCATCTTCTTTTGTCATTATTATTGATTGATCAATGTTTGTTATATAAATTCTGTTGAATATTAAAAAAGAAAAAAAAATCTGATTATTCTTATGTAACACCGATTTATTATTTCTCTTTGATTCAATTCGATTTTCTGTTGTTGTTTGTTGATGTTCTCAATTTTCATTCTAGTTTTAGATACGTTTGTTCGAGTTGCTCGATTAAATCATCATCAAAAAAGAAAGCTTTCACTTGAGCTTCGACGATATCGACGACGACACGACGGCATCAATTGAATACAATAAAATAAAAAACGAATCGTACAAAATCAAGCTTGGTGTATAGATAAATTTTATATTTACGGACTTTGCACCACTCAAATCCAAGCACATCGTAAATGAGCCGTTTTACTTTTCCTTTTGTTAAATTTTTTCATTTTATGATTTTAATGTCCGATTCATTTTATTTAAAAAAAAAAAAAATCGAAAAGAATATTGATAATAGTGTTTAACTGATTTGTTAACTTTCATTCAATTTCAAACACTATAATAATATATTGTTGTAACTGGTAGCAATGGAATGGAATTGAATTATAAAACCATTATTATCACTTGCAGTAATTTCGGTGGCAAATGCATTTGGGTGAGTCTGATGTTAACCACTTTTATTAAAAACCTCTTAAACGGTCGATCAGCGTTCCGCTTGTTTTTTTATTCATTTTTGTTTTTTGTTTTTTTTTTTAAGATTATTATTCGGGATTATTCACAATTTTTGGTGCCAAAAACCATAACGTTCAAACTGATTTTGATTTTATTTTTGTTCTTCTCACAAACTTTTTCTTTTTTATAACGATCACTTTAGCCGATTCTTCAATTCTCATTGATAATTTTAAATGAATGTCTCACTATGCTTGGCAGATTGATTATTCAAAAACAGATGAAATTATCATTACCGTTTGGATTTTAAACAAAACCAAATCAAATGATCGGAGAATGGCAAAATTACGCTCATCGCCCAACATTCGTTTACGATTTAAAATTGAATATTTTCATACTTGGTGTGTTTATGTTTGATTTTCGGTTTGTATTTAAATTGTTTAATGCAAAAATATAGTGTATATATTTATTTATAAATATTGTGAATGATTTCAAATGTTTCAGTTTCTTTCAATCAGCATTGTGTGTACATTAATATGGTTCGCAAATTCAAAAAAAAAAAAAACTGAAAATTAATTTTTGTTTTTTGTTGCTTAAATGGATGGGAATAAATTTGCTCGATGGAAATGATGGTGTAAAATAATTGAAAGATAATTGACGCAAAAAGGCACCAACTTTCAGACACATTTAGTACGATGATGAAGGTATCCAGAAGGAAAACACCGAACAGAGCAAATGTGTTTAATGAATTTTGTTTGGCGGTGAAAAACAAAAGTTAGGAAAAACAAAAGAAACAAAAATCTATGGAGAACTGAATGTGGAATAATGTGTGTGATAGTGTCTGTAGGTGGTGCTGGTGTGTAAATGAATGTTTTCGTGGACAGTGAGTGCGATAACAAATTAAAATAACGCGCCGAACGTATCGTGCTTATTTAATAGAATAGACGACATTCTCGTTGCGTGGTTGAAAGCCAACTGGATCATTGATAATTGGCGTTGAACGAAGCAACATGTTGTGTGCTCTGAATAAAAATGTCTCTTTATAGAAGCGCTTATGAGCATTTGTTTTTCAGCCCATGGAACATGGAACATGGATACATGTCGTTCTATAGAGCAATATTTGTTATATGTGTATATTTTCAATGAATTCAGCAGCAATAGCAGCAGCCAACAGAAGTCTCCATATAAAATTGTTATGCACAGGAGGCATGGAGAAAATGCTATTGATATAAGAATAGCAATGTATTCTACATATGAAAAACCACCATCCAACGGCGGAACTCTTAAATAAAAAAAAAAATTTTTTTTCCCAAACGTTAGATTGCTAGAAAAACAAAAATCTGGAGCCATGTGTACTGTGTACGCATGTAATCGTAATACATTATGCTATAATTTCGCACACTTTGGCGAAACTGGAGCTTCTCCCAACATTCAGCATTCAACATGCCAATGCATTGGAATGGCATCCCATAACATGACAATGTTATCGTTTCGATTTGCAGAAAAAGGTGTTTTGTTGGATATGTTTTCATGCATTTTGTTTGGTTGTTGTCGCCATTTCTTTCGTTTACTTTGGGTTTGGTTTAATTCGACACAATGCAAACTGCATCCAATAAAAATAAATATCAATTGCTAATGTGCTAATTTTGCATCCATTCTTTCTTCTTTTTTTTTTGCGATAAAAAATACAACTAAACGACACTAAACCTCGTAATTTTCCTTCATTTTCCAAAATATCTGAAGATCCAATTAGCTTCCCAATGTTAAAACGCTAATCAACAGTTCGTTTTGATAGTTGTATATTCTGCGAATTTAATTCTCATTCTCATACTTAGTCGTTCACCAAATGAGCACCTTGTATCATTTGGAAGCAAAAACCAACTAAACCATGACAGATGATCGCATTGTAAACCATCATCTACGTGAATGTGTTTTTTTTTTTCTTTTCAAATTTTCATAGCAATTTTGTCCATTTGCTGGATTCGTATGACAACGAAACGTTCAGAGACAATGGTTAAGAATTTTGTCATTAAACATTGAATCGGATGCAACATGAACCAGTAAACAGATGAGGAGAGAAGATGACAAAAAAATGTGTAACAAAACTGTAATACTGTATTTGTCGAGTGCTGTGTACGCAACACACACATAGTCATTGTGAATCATGTGCGGTTCAACGTCGGCTGTCTCAGTTGTTTATTGCAGAAAATTCAAATGTTGGTTTGATGATATGTGGCCAAACGTATCATACATAATATGTTTTATAATGTTGAACATATGTTTTAAATTGGTCCATAGTTCAATTATGAGATATTCAACGAATGTTATACCATATAATTGAAATTTATGCCAATTAACATGGATTTAAAAGCGCTCAAATTTTCATTTATATTAATTAAATAGCATTAATGCATCATCCATTGTCTGTATCCATAACGTTTCCAAAACATTCAGACTGGTTTCAATGTTTAGTGGGAGGAATGTTTGATGCTATCAACATTGGCAAAGATATCAGATTGTGTTTGGGTTAGGTGAGGTGCGTTTGATGAACGCGATGTGAATAGCTATGCCGTTGTGACGATCTATGCGGAAATTATTTATTTTTGCGAAATTACAAGACTAAAGCCGACATAACAAACAATAAGTTATATTATTTTATTCGTTGTCACGCGTTCATTATTTTGTTTGCTTGTCCAACCCCACAGCGTACATGTACATTGTACATATGAACTCATAAAGATGGAATTATATTATTGCGTTCTATTATAACTAATCAAATTAATGAATGTATTTTCTATTTACATTGATGATACCACTGTTCACACTTTAGTTCAGCAGTCCTATGGTGGCTATTTACTATTGGATACTGGCGACTAGCAACTGGCCATTGATCATTGTCTTGCATTCAATCAAATACACGGGCTCATCACATTTTCTCAAAGGAGCGTCGTTGTCTGCTACGACGTATCATCTTTGCATCTAAATCAATTTTTAGACATTTTGCGCCTAAACATTAACAAATTTGCAATTATTTTATGATAAACTGCTAATGTCAAGTCATTCTGTTCGTAAGTAGTATCACCATCGTCGATTCTCTGGAACATTTGATGCATATCCTGTTTGAATGAAAAATGGGCTTCGATTCCTTTCTTTCTATTCCTCCTTCTTCTTGTGTTTATTCCAGTTATCTCTAGGACAAGCCTTAGAAACTCATTTCATGCGTACTGTACTTGAACTATTCTTTGCTGTATGTAGCCCTTAGTGCGAGAGAAAGATGAATGATGCTGTCCATTGGACATTATTTAAAAAATTTCAGAACATTTTTATTATCTTTCGCCTCTCAGTAAGGCTGCGTACAGCCTTTACAGTAATTATAAATTAAAATAGGCTAACATAGACCTCTCTTAGCCAGCAAAGAATAGTTCGCGTACGCGTACTCGAGGGGAATAACTGGGAAAATATGCGATTCGAAAATATTTCCTCTTCGTGATCCGATATTTGGATTGTTATATTTTTTTTTGTTCGAATAAGAAGAAAAATTAAAACCTAGAACCTTTATAGTACTTATGTAGTTTTGATGGAGGAATAGATTCTCCGTATCACGGCTGATAAACAAAAGATAAATCGATTCCATTTATCAATAAACATTCAAAACAAATTCCCATTCAAAATCATACATATAAATATTTCAATCAAATATTCAACATTGAACATATTCAATATTTCTGTGGTTTTCAATATCTGTTCATTATGTTCAACAAATTTTATACTCCATTTCCAATGTGTATTTTTCCGAGCTTCAGTGAAAAGTGTATCAGTTCAGGCATTTGCTCAATTTTATTTATGTTTGTTTTGTTCAATGATGTTTGATGTTTTGCTTTCGACCATAATCTCTTGTTGTCGATTTTTGTTTTGGTTTGTTCGTTTTATTTGATTTTGAGGCTTCGAGTGCACTTAGATAAATTCGTTTTGAAGATTGTTTCTCTTTTCTTGTTTCCTTCTTTTAGGATGGGATCCAAAGTACCGATTTGCCGGCTATAGAAGGAGCGATGGAAACCGAAAAAAAAATCACGATACACGCGCTAAGTCCAGCGGATCGAAAAATCAAAACCACTCCAAACTCCACAATTTCGTTGTGGTTCGAATTTGTGGTTTATTTTCATGTATTTTTTGCTATCTGCGATTTGATAAATATTGTAGATTTTTGAAGGGGCCCACAAAATAGCGAATATTCCAGTGAACAATCATTTAATAAAAAAAAAATGAATTGAAAATCATTGCAATTTGCCACTCTCGCCGTTCTCCGTTTTAAATTCGCCATTCTCCTTTTTTCTATTCCGGTTTTCTTTTACGCAGATTTATTAATGTTTGTTTTTCGGCGCAGCAATAACTCCCAGAGAACAAAATCGAAACTTTTCTTCTTTCTTTCGTTTGGTGCCGACAATTTTGTTTTAATACACCACAGGTGCATAGCACTGCATACTATATTTGATACTAAAGTATGTACATATTATTTTAAATATGAAAGTGTGTATTCGATATCGAACAGAGATAATTTTAACATATTCGATTACTGACTATTGATGAAGTAAGACGTAATAAAATTGAACAGTGAAACTCTTGGACCACATGATGAAATTCATGCATTAAAATTGAAATGAATGTAATTTTGTTCAAACGACTATATTCCAGGATTTTTTCTTGTTTCTCTTCCCGTCTTACTTTTGAATTAATTTTTGACCGATTTGTAGTTGTCAGATCGAGCTGAAATTTCTAGTTTTTTCTTAATTATCGAGTTTGGAATGATTGTGATGCATATCAGTGAATTCGGTATGATTCGAATTCTGTACATACTTGTTTTATTTTTTTAACTATGAGTAACCATCAACGCAAACAGCCGTTCGACCCATTCCCTCTCTTAAAAAAAAAGAAATTTATCATTGATCATATACCAATAACCAACATTATTCACCATTTTGTTGTCCTATGTGTCTGAAGTTATATTTTATCTTATTTTCTTGTTTGCCAGCAGTCACCAGATTGGACGCATTTTCCTTTCATAGTTTCTATCCGAATTCGAATGCGTTTAGCTTGTACTTTCATCTAATTTTACTGTTTAAACGTTGAAAATCGAAAATAAAAAGGACAAAAAACCAAACCACTATCGCCTAATAAATAAAAATAACAAGATTTTCTTGCTCTTTCACTCTTTCTTTGTCCGTCTCTTTTCCTTTCTTTTGCGCTCATTTTCATGGACAAACACACTTTTCTGTCTACAAACAACCATCTAGTGATTTGTATTTATTTTATGGAAATAACTGTTTGGGCACTGAGTAGAAAAACATTTCCAGACAATCATAGACCACATAATGTCGAACAGCATATCGATTTTCATTTCATCGCCGAATGGAATAGCAATAAATAACGAATGAAAGAATGAAAAAATAAATGTTGAACAGCAGATGAAAAATATCATAGAAATCATTTCGATTTTCATTGTTTTGCCGACTAGAATATATCAAAGGCATAGTATATCCCATCATGTAATGTATTTTATATCACAAATGCCGTCAATTATAACGCTATCAAAACATCAATATAAATGTCTAGAATAGTTAACAATAGCATCACTCATCCGACATGTTGACATAAAAAAAAAAAATTAAATAAAATAAAATGGAAATGAATTGAAAAGTATAGAGCGAAAATCACATTTTCTTTTTTTCGCAGTCGAAAACATCAGACAAACAAGTAAACACTATGCTAATTTTAATGCTCATATTGTATATTAAATTCACGAAAACACGAAACAATGATGAACATCATAATTATGATGATCGAATTGAAGTGCATTGAAAAATGTCTTTTTCATCATATTAAACTATGAACAAAAAGAATAGACGAATATAGATCAAAAATGTTAATGTCATGCTGCCGACGTGAATTAAACTGGCTAAGACATTGAATCGAACTTGATGACCGAGAAACAAATAGAATGCATAAAAAAAGCGCGATTTTATGTAGAGCGACTGGTGTCAATCTTTGCTATAGAAAATAAGACGACAATTTGGTTGGAAATTTTTTTTCTTTTTCTTCTTCTCCTTTTTTTTTTTGGATGCATGACATAAAACTCAGTTTTAACATTCATCTGATTGAGCGTTTCAATCTAATCAACGTCAAAGATCTCATTTTTTAATCGTTTTGCAGGCAAAGGCCAAACAAAATTGTTTTTCATCATTTTATTTGTGGCTGATCTATTTTATGCCTTTTTCATGCCATTCACCATCCGTTTTGGTTAAATGCGGTACCGGTGTATTTGACGGTGTGCTTATGCAAAACTTTTCACTTTTCATTAAAATATTGAATTGCGTTTCATCGGTTCTATTGCATTCATATATATATTGTTTAAAAGTATTTTGCTGCGTAATGCCATTTTCAAAATCAGTTCAAATGAAAATGAAACATATAAACTTTGAATGTTGAATCGCCTTTTTGTGTTTTAATCAAAACATCCGAAAGCACATTCCGTTAAACAAAGAAGCAAAAAACTATTTGAATAAACTGATGGATGGAAAACGGAGCAAAAAAAAACACATGATATAAAACAAAAATATTCATAAAAAAATCAGTTTTCCATTATGTTTGGCAATGATTCTTGCACAAAATGATTGCGAAAATGAGTTTTTGTTTTATCATAAGCGCTTGATTCTTGTTGACAATGAACAGATGTAATTACAGAAAGTGAAGGTATGCAACATTCAACAATTTATATGACAAGGCACCAGGTTTGCATTATGAATTTCAATCTTATTACATATCATTTTGAGTGATTATTGTTTTCCTTTTTTTTCGAATGAAGGGAAAGCTCTCACAAAAAGCCAAATGAGCTTTCATTCATTCGAATGCTATCAACTATCAACGCTTTTTTTGATTTTCCATTCTGAGCGTGCTATCAAAGGGAAAAGCTCATTTTCTATAGTCATTTAAAGCTTTTCGAGTGAAAGCTCAATTGTGAAATGAATTCTCAGCTTTAACCAAAGGAAAAAATCCAAATATCCAAAAGCTTTTCACTGAAGCAAAACGGAACGAATTCCTTGTTCAAGCTTCATTCTTATAAATCTTCCATTAAGGAAATTAACAAAAAAAAAATTGTCTTTAAATTGGCTTGTTGTGCATGATACACTTAATTAGCATAGTGTCAACACTTACCCAAGTCATCGATAAGAGGCGCCATCCTTAACGTAATTCCAACCAATAGTAAACACATTAATAATAAGAGGCATGCAGTTGCAATGATTGTCCATCGTGCTCGCTGTGACATATCCTCTGGATCGATAACCTGAATCACAGAAAAAGATTTCAATGATTGCAAGTGACAGTGATAACCAAAGCACTCAAAATATTAATATTAAATTGCGAAATATCGCGTATACGCAATAATATTTCATTTGATTTCATTTTATTTACTTACCTTTACTATCTGCTTGTCTAAATCGTGAACTAAAATTTTCCGTTTGTGACGTTTTCTTCGTCCATGACGATGTTTATGATGTCTGTAAAGATGGACAATTATTTTCGAAATGAATTGAACCAGCCAGCAATCGAAATGAAATAATAATAGATTTATTTTGTTAATTTCTTACTTGTGGTATCGATTCCGACGATGTCCGCTGGTAAAATCATTATCATTATCAGTTTCCATTTTCAGTGAAACATCGTATGTTAGCTCATCATTATAATGTAGTTGACTGAATGGCCAAACAGAAAAATGAGAATCCATTGAATAATCTTTAGCTGACAAAAGAAATGGATTATTATTTAAATATTGAAAAATAACGTACATTGATTGATTCGGCGGCATAGTTAGAATGCAGTGTTGAAGACGATTCGGTGATGGATAAGCCAGAATTGGTTCTGAACAGCGATGTGTCCGCTCTGTAATGATGAATGAAATCGTTGAATATCATAATTGTTAATTCAGAGACTCATAGTCAGTTAGGGTCATAATCAGCAATCACTTCATGATTCGAATCACATTTATTTTGCAAAACAACAAAAGTTTTGCTAACTGCATCAAAAAAAATTTGAACGCATTCCATTTTCAGCATATGAATGCATGTTGTGTGAAATTCAAAATCTCTATTCGATCACAATGGATTGACCAGTGAACAGTGATCACCGCTCGGTGACAATTATTCAACAAATAAAAATTGGCAAATCGATATTAATTTCTCATTGAAAACACTTACTATATTTGGATTTTTCGTGCTTATGACGAATATCCTTCTGTGCAACATCTCTATGTGAATTGGATATTTTATATTCAATTGAATTTTCAATAAGATTTTCATCGTTGAAAAAAGCGCCGCTATAAATTCGATTGTCGACGGCATTATTATTATTGTTTTTATTATTATTTTTATTATTGTTGGTAGCCGTTAGTTGAATTGTTGTTGGTTTTTTTGACGCAATAACAGGTAAATTATTCGACGTTAATTGATTAAAACTAGATATAAAACCATGTGCATTATTTGCATCACAACATTTGGTTACTTTATCGTTACGTTTGAAAAATGTTAAACTATTCACTCGTTTCGTTTTATTTGTAATTGTTTCAATCGTTTTATGACACTGTTCGAATGATTCGATGCCACTTTCATCTCTGTCCATAATTTTCTTTGTCGATTGCAAACGATTGTTATTATTATTTTTATTATTATTATTATTATTATTAAAATTCTCCATATCGGCATCATTTAATTGAATTGATGTTCGATGCCCGTCACGATTTTTTTGTTGTATTGTCGTCGAATCGAAATTGTAAATTTCACGTTGGGAAAATATTGGGCTACATTGAGCACTGATCGATTTTGCTTCAAGTATACGCAAACGATGCCATTGCTCTTGATCGTATGCCGTTTCAATGTTTGTTGATGCATTCAATGATGTTTTATGTTTCAATAAATTTGGTGCGCATATTATTGTATCACTGTTGCACGTATCCCGAAAATCTGTTTGATTTTTTTTTATTTTCAAATTCGATCTCAAGTTTGTGGATTCACTGCGGCAGATTTGGCTAACAGTGTCGCTTAAACTGTTGCTATTTGTTGTTCGGGATATTGTTGTTATTGTACTTGGATCGGCATCCATCTCCACCGAAATGATTGTTTTTTTATCATCTGAAATTGGTTTTGTATCGTCGATCAATGATTCGACCAATGCAATTTTATTGTCAATTCCATTATTATTTTGTACATCATTTTGAATGCACACGGTTAAAGGTGCTAAAACATTTTGGCCATATTTTTGTTCCTGTTCTTGCGATTGTGGTTGTTGCTGTTGTTGTCGATGTTGCTCATTTAACGGTGAATCAGTATTTTCTCGATCTGATTTCAGATTGGCACATGTGGCGGAAAAAACGGATTGATTATCCATTGTGTTTGCCATCGTGCTATTATTTTTCGACAATTTAAAAGCACTCGTTTCCGTCTGGCTCTTTTTTTCATCACCATCATTTGCATTCAAATAATATTTATCCACTTCAATGGCATTTGGCTCTAGGGTTGTTATCGATTTATCATGTGTATTTATTTTTATTTTGATAGCATCATCAACCGCACCCCTGCAACCACTGTTATTATCATTTTTATCAGTTTGATTTCGATGTTTGCCAAATAACAGTGCGGCCAAAAAGTTTTGATTTTGTTTTCGTTGCTCTTTTTCCCGTTGCTTCAATTCACAATCTCGTTTAATGGCCAATATTTTATTTTGTACCATTGTCGATAACAATGTTTCATAACGTCTTGAACTTTCTATATTTGCCATTGGATCCATTGTACAAACAGCTTTGTCAACCTTCATATTTTCTTGTTCAATGATTGATTAATAAAGGAATCTCTGTCTTTTTGCTACACATATGCCCATATACATCCAATGCGTTTGTACATCACACCTGAATAATGCTGAAAGCTCTTTTTTCTTTTTCTTTTTCTCTTTGTTTTCAACTACTATTTTCCGATTTATTTAAAATTCACAATAAAGTCAAACTTCGAGTGTGTCTGTTCATAGGTTCTTACGTTAACGTTTAGTGTGATAGATATTGTAGCATGCAAATGCATTTACATTTGATAACGAACGAACAGTCTTTTACATATGTTGGCCCGCATCGAACTGAATCCAACCATTAAATGCATAAAAACTTTACCATTGATCATTTCAATTTATATTGTTTGAACGATGCCACTCAGTTTTTCATTTTCGAAAAATTTTAATTAAATAATTCATTCACAATGACTTTTTGAAAAGGATGGCCCGACTGCGGGTCCAGGCATGGATACAATGGACACCGTACACATACATTAATTCACATGTGTATAATGCATCAATTACGAATTGATTAGCTGAAATTAACGAAAAACAAATGAATAGAAAAATTGTAACATAATTAATTTCATTGGATTATTATTATTCAACAGGCTCAGACAAAATACGTCAACGGAACTACGGATGCTTTCCGTTTTCAATTCAAGCATCTAAGTATATATTTTAAATTAAAATATAAAAGAAAAACGATAAATATGTTATTTTTCGTATCAACGGTCGAATTGAGTGACATGACGGTTATAAGCTTCCAATTTAACCACGTACCATTTTCCATTCGTTTATAAATTAAAAAAATGTTAGATGACGTAGCATTTGATTGATTTGCGTACATCTTGTCTAACAATTGAAAGGAAAAAAGCTTTAGATACTACTTGTTGATTGGGTGTATTTAAATTTGCAATATCATCATAAATCATGATAATAATGAAAATACGAAAAACTAGCACACGGTACAAACGTACCGATCAGAAATCAAAATATTGGATACGAATTTGATTTTAATTGAATTTTGTCGACTGATTGAAACATTCGATTCAGACATAATTCTGCAAATATTTTGTGATTTGAAGGCCCAGCAATTGAGGTTGCGTATATTTGAATTTTAATCATATTGGGCCACATTCGAACATTTTCCAAAATTGACATTCAGAGTTAAGCGTTAGACAGCGTGAAGTCGATTATTGTATCAGTATGCAATATGATGTAGTACACTGTCATCTGTATAGGCAAATGTCTCCCCAAAAGTGTATTGTCTCCACCGACGATAATATGCAGATCAATTATTTCGCACCGAGAAAAATTCATTTTCAATACATATAAACTGACTGTTCAGGTGAGAGCGAGAGAGTTTATAGATGTCTTATCATGAGACTGCATGATCTGATGAAATTCAAAAATCAAATTCGTATATTCGATTCGGAATGAATGGGTGGCCCACAAATGTACAATAAGTTTTGGGCAAACAGTTTAGCGCTATTTTTGGCTAATTTCGAATGAACTGTTCAATACAGAATTGATTTTTGTTTTCAGCAAAAGCAATTAATTTGTGTGTTTATACCTGTATGCTGTATGGTGTGTTGAAAACCAATTGAAAAACCTTGTTTAATAGGTGGACAATGAACGAAGGGTAATTTGCACTGAAAGACATTTATTTTACATCACAAAATTTAAATTTATAAATATGGTAGCGGTCTTCAGGAGTAGGACGGGATACAAAAAAAAAAATTACAGAAAAATATCATATTTTAACGGATGGTACAGATAGAAGCCTGGTGGCCTGCCCTATAGGCATTTTCGTTTCCATTACATGGTTTTGTGGTTTTTCTTCTAAAATATCTTTGCGATCCAATTAAAATTGTATGAAATCATTTTCATATTATGTACGCAAAAGGTCAGAGCCTGTTGAATGGAAGGGAAGGTAAGGCATAAAAACGACAGCAAAAATGGCAACAGTAATGAAAATGGGGACGTGAAGAGATTGGTGATGCCAAGGATAATGTATCGAAATAAAAAAGACGGTTATTCTTCGTCACGATTGTTCGAAAAAGGAGAGAGAAAAAAAATCAGAGCTTCAGTTGATGGCGAAACAAAGGAAAATTTCGATCAAAATCGAAGTTTACAATCAAAAGTGGTGCTCATTTTAAACATTGAAAAATCAACAAATACAATAGAGGAGCTAAAATATTTGTTGTTTTTTCACATAATAATTGAATACGTAAAACGTGTATACATGTTCATTAATTCCATCATTTTTTTCTTCTCTTTTTTTTTCTTTCATCGCTGCAATTTCGTTTTCATTACGAATCATTGATATTAATAACGAACTTCATACATTACCTCGACATTCGACGTAACGAAATGTATGAAAACTTTATAAATACTCATAACAATGGTGATATCTAAACAAATATTGGAAAATAAATTAGGCGCAGTCCCAATGTACAAATTTATTTCGCATTCGATTAATTTATGTAGCACCTTCCATTCAAACATAGACCATTAGCACATATGCCGGCTCGGGATTATTATTTCAACAGAATTTCGATTTCATTTGTTTTATTTATTATTTCGTTGGAATGAATACTTTTTTTTCGCTCTGTTTTAGGGTTTTTAGCCCAATATTTAATGCATGAATTATTTTATAATAAATGTCAAACTTAATTAGATTGCCATCATCAAAAAAATATGAAAAATGGAATGGAAACGAATAAAAAAAAAAGAGGAGCATGTGGCACATGAAATTTATTGTGAGCAATTTGTCAACAGGTTTCAAAACGTTTTATCGTTGTTGTCATTTTGTTGCAATCTCAATTTTCACACTTAATATCGTATAAATGAGGATGAATTTGTGGTGATATTAAAAATGGCATCGAAATATGTTTATTGGTGTTATGATTGATTTTCATTATGTTGATTTTTCCTCATTCTCTTTTGTCTGGGCATTTCAATTGGATTTTATTCGATGCCGAAACATTTAAATTGGTTGATTAATTGCAAGGAATCCAAATCAATTCACCATCCATTCGATGCATCTGAAGCATTCTAAGTGGAGCAAAATGATTTCAATAATCAATTTGAGTTGAATTTCTATATAATCAGATCATTGAAAATCCAACGGAAAATGAAATATTATTGGTATCTATCGTATTCGTGAATAATTCATATTTCATTTTTCTTGTATCACTTTCGATCCGACAGCCCATTAATACACGATATATATGAATTGCATTTGTACTTTACTGTAGTACACTCGACGGCACCTACCAAAGCGCTAAACTGCACAGAACTGTTGTGCATGGTATGGCTGAATGCTAGTTTTTGCTCACTTCATAAACACATATATCACACACAGTTAATAGCATTTTCATGTAAATCTGAATGCATCGAACAAACAACGAATATTTAGAAAATGCAGACCGCAATCACAGATGAAAAAAAAAGAAAGAACTACTGTGAAAAGGGAAGGAGAAAAAGATAGCTCTAATAATAATAATAATAATAATAATAATAATAATATTAAATGTACTGAATATGGAAGACGACGAAACCCAATGTGTATCACGAACGAACGAACGAAGGGATATATACATTTATCTGATCTTTTTTTCTCGATAGTACATGAATGCAGCAGCACCACCCATAATCAGAAATAAAGAAAGAGCACCAAGATGTTTTTTTCTCTCTCCGCACATTGAATATATTGGAAGCATTGCATCCATTGCTAAGCGATCTAAATGACATTTCTTGAGTGAAAAATTAGCATTTTCTTCAAGTCTCATTCTGAAATACTATATGAATTTTATTTGAAACGGTGTATGGATTTTATCCTTTCACCTGGTATATTCTATGTATGCTCGAGTACAATCATAAAGCGAAGAGGACACAGTAGACCGTAATAAAGAAATAAAGCTAAACAGAAATGTTATAAAAAGAGTCATTACACGGAAAAAACACATATTGTTCTCAATGTTTGCGAAAAAGCACAACTTTCGTTTGATTCGATACTTAACTCGCTTTGGATAAGGAAGTAAGTTTTAAAATCGAAAACAATAGAAATGACACCGAAAAAAGGGCCTCTAATGTCTGAAAATGCATCAAGAAACAGAAACAAATGAGTTTACTTTTTCATTTCATTAAATGTACTGAATATGGAAGACGACGAAACCCAATGTGTATCACGAACGAACGAACGAAGGGATATAACATTTATCTGATCTTTTTTTCTCGATAGTACATGAATGCAGCAGCACCACCCATAATCAGAAATAAAGAAAGAGCACCAAGACGTTTTTTCTCTCTCCGCACATTGAATATATTGGAAGCATTGCATCCATTGCTAAGCGATCTAAATGACATTTCTTGAGTGAAAAATTAGCATTTTCTTCAAGTCTCATTCTGAAATACTATATGAATTTTATTTGAAACGGTGTATGGATTTTATCCTTTCACCTGGTATATTCTATGTATGCTCGAGTACAATCATAAAGCGTAGAGGACACAGTAGACCGTAATAAAGAAATAAAGCTAAACAAAAATGTTATAAAAAGAGTCATTACACGGAAAAAACACATATTGTTCTCAATGTTTGCGAAAAAGCACAACTTTCGTTTGATTCGATACTTAACTCGCTTTGGATAAAGAAGTAAGTTTTAAAATCGAAAACAATAGAAATGACACCGAAAAAAGGGCCTCTAATGTCTGAAAATGCATCAAGAAACAGAAACAAATGAGTTTACTTTTTCATTTCATTGCACATATGTTTGCTGAATCATATACACGTATTGCTGAATCATATTCATTAGACTGTCATTCATCGAAGAACATTGACGAAAATGATCGACTTCAGCTTTGGTCTGGAAATATATTTCTGTTTTTTATTTTCTTGTTGTGTTAACTTCTGCTCATTGGTTTGTGCAATTGTTGGAAATTGATTTTCTCAGAGGAGGAATTGATAAGAAGAAACACAGAAATTGTGAAAATATTGTTGCCACAAAAAGGCGATTATTTTCATTTTAAAACTGGATCTTATCGCAGCCATTCATATAAATATTTTCAAGTTTGTTGTGCCGTTTCTCGGAAAATGATGATTGGATGTTAGATGGGCCAATTTCTCAACAATACAATATATTACTATGGCGGTGTATGCACTGAATGCGAACAAAAAATATAGTATTATATTGTTGAAGAAAAGCAACCGGTGGCTAAAAAAAGTTTTCATGTACATAATGCATCAAAGAGCTTTTCGATACATTTCAAATTCGATTCGAAATCAATCAAAGAATTAACTTTTTTATTGCAATTCGTTTTGTTTGATTTGTACCGTTGGAAATTGGAAGTATATTTTCATGTCGTTGACTTCGTATTTGGTGTGCGGGAGAGGGTAAGTAGAGAAGTAACAAATTCTTTTCAAATTACAATTAATTTATTCAATGTCTCATCGAAAATGGAAGACATCCAACTTCAAATGGTCGTTTGCTCCAACTGATTCGGAATAGATATTCTAGTCGCCATCGACCGACCGTCCGAATGAAGTTGGTCAAAGGAATATTTCCGTTCATTCTCTGTCATTTATCAACAAAGTCGCATTGTTTGGCACACAATAATTGAAATTATAAGCGATTTATGAAAAAAGTGGTTGTCTTTTTTTGGTATTAAATCACACCATCTTCATCATCATCATCATCATCATCATCACCATCATTATCATCATCATGGCAACAAAACATTTTCTTTTTCTTTTACCAACCAAAATACAAATTTGAGCATATATATATATACTCAATGCCCATTGCTCATTCACAGTATGAAAAGAGAGAGAGAGAGAGAGAGAGAGAGAGAGAGAGAGAGAGAGAGAGAGAGAGAGAGAGAGAGAGAGAGAGAGAGAGAGAGAGAGAGAGACGAGAGAGAGAG
>GL501539.1:99992-111484 GCA_000149185.1 Mayetiola destructor | reverse complement strand
AGAGAGAGAGAGAGAGAGAGAGAGAGAGAGAGAGGGAGAGAGAGAGGAGAAAAAGAAAAAAATGTTGAGAAAAATTTGAAATATAAAATAAAACAGTTTCTTTGCGCTTCAATCACTTGCAAATGCAAATCATTGCTCACAAGAATACACAGACATACGACGGACAGATTGAAGTGCACAATATCATCGTGCGCGTGTTATTGAAATATCGAAACATCGTGCATCCATGAACTGTGTGAATTATCAATAAAAATGTTTTGTTCGTCGGTCCATTGTTTGGACCTCCAAAATATAAATGTAACCTAATCTATAGATTTACGCTCTAATAAATTTACAGAAAAATCGAATCCTGTCACAAGACTCATTTGCTACAATTGGTATTATTTGTTTCATCATTTTGCCGAAATTCAAATTCGTAAATCGGCCACAACAATAAATACCGAAAATGAAAAACAAGAAGAACAAACCAGAAAGAAGGAGAAGAAAAAGAAGAAGAAGAAGAAGAAGAAGAAGAAGAAGAAAAAACAGAATTACGTTACAATTTCAATGTCTTTTCATGTTGTTGCGCTCTTTTTTCCTTTGACTAGCTTCATGTCATACATGCCTTGTGTGTCCGATGTGCGGTAATAGTTTTGTTTCATTTTGCATACACAAACACACATGGAATTAGTTCAATAAAAAGCAGAGCAACCGAATGTGTGTATTGAAATGTTGTCGATTGATGATGTTAGAGTGAAATGGTGGCTATTTTGTTTTTTGATTAGTTGGCTACGCATTTTGTTTCAATAGTAGTCAATCATTTTCCATATCTTTCAATGTTTTTCTTTCGTTGTTGCCCTTTTCATTTGGTCATTGTGTAGGTAATTAGCCAAAGTTATGCATTAATCGAATGAAATTATTATTGAGAATGAAATTTCTTTTCAAATTTTCGATCCATTTTCAAATACATAATAATGATGATTGCCACTTTTTTATTAAAATACACATGCATATCACAATATAGTACAATACATATGCACAATGTACGGTATACATTATAAACGTTCGTTTTAAAAACTGTGGATAGCCAACACAGGCATACTGTGTTGGTCTTCATCTTTCCCTCTTTTTCATAATGAAAATATTTCGTTAGTTCACCGCTTGAGTGTTTCAATTTCGAAAAACGATGATGTTCCCGTCTCATTCTTATACTTTGACTTATACAATATATACATATATATTGTATACAATATACATATATTGCGGTGTACTTCGGCTTGTCATTTAATACTGTTTATCGGCTGTCTGTATGTAACCGCCACATATAAATTGTTTTTGGTTCCCCCCCCCCCCCTTATTTGAAACTGGTAATGAAAACTGTCGAAATTTACTGGAAAATTGGTTATCAGACACGGATGATGATTTTTATGATGGCTTTTAAAACTGGAACACTGACAATAGCCACCAATTCCCGTTGACGAGGGAATTTCGTGTTCCGTTTTATCTCGGGCCGTATTAATTAATTTCGTATTCCGTTTTATTCCCTTGTCCGATACTTGATAGAAGAGTTCGGTTCGAACTGGATGTAGATGGCTATGGAATGAGCATGTATAGAGCGTTCACATATCGCCAATATAATCTCCTTTTTTAATTTTTAAAAATAAATTCATATTTAAAAAGGTTGCCTTAGATTTTTCATTTTTATTTTCTTTTTTTCGCCTATTCACGAATCAATTTGCGAAGCAATATCCTCTCTCATTCCGTCTCATTTCTCATGTCCACATAAAATACATCAATAAATAAACAGAAATAAAATACATATTTATATATCTTATCGCGGCATTTATACTCTGTGTATGATGCACAATATATATGCCTGTGTACTGCGTATGTGTGTGTCTTTGTGCATTTTTTTATTGAACTTTTTTTCCACACTGTTGTTGTCAAAACTTTGACATATATAAACTCTATTACTCGCCGTATTTCTCACACGCACACATGGCCTGTTTTTCAATTTTTGAAATTGTTTTTTTTTTTTTTTTTTTGCTTTCTTCGGTAGCCTGCTTGTGGTGTGAATATAATTGCAAACGTATGTTTAACATTCAACAATCCAATTTTTCGAATGCTCAAGCATGCATGCACATTACACATAGACTTTGCATACAGTTACTGACCGTTTCGTTGTTTGAATAAAACAACCGAAAAAAGTAGTGTTTGCAAATGAACTTTCATGAATAGGGAAATGTAATTCGGTATTTTTTTTTCGTTCGATCCACATTTGCTTGCGGTTGCATTTTTTTGTTTTTGTTTTTTTGGTATTCTAATGAAAGGTGCAATTAAAATATTGAATATAAATGCGATGGCATTTCATTCATAAACACACAAATTCAATTACCCGCTCTCTTTCGGCAATTCCTACTATCTGTTCACTTGTTTAACTGAGAAAAAAAAACACACGTTCAAACACACATATTTGCTATGGCAGGAGACATCTTTGGTAGATTTAAATAGCGAACCGAATTAATGCACAGATACATTTTATCCCAAAATCATGTTAATCAATTATATTGATGTTTGTTCTGTACATGAAACAAAATAATTTGTTTTCGCTTTGTTGATTATGCTTCGAGCACAAAAATGATTGAATTTGTTTTCTGGCGATTTTAATGAGTAGATTTTTTTCTATATTCGATTTTCTGGAAGCCATCATTAGGTCAAATTTGGAAAATCACAATTGACTATTTCGGGCTGTGAGAAACGAATTAATTAATTTTGTGTTTTTTTTTTTTTTGCAGATCACCGAATTGAACTTAGATAATTGTCGGAGTACAAATATCGTCGGTCTCACAGATGAATTCACAGCATTAGAGTCGCTTAGCTTGATCAATGTTGGTTTGACATCGTTAAAAGGCTTTCCAAAATTACCAAATTTGAAGAAATTGGAATTGTCTGACAACAGGTAATTTAAACTTTTAACTCAATTTAAAAAAAGAAAAAAAAATCAAAGAAAAAAGAAAATTCAATTAATTTCTATGCTTTCATCTTCTTCTTTTTTTCATCTACAGAATTTCGAATGGTTTAAGTAATTTAAGTGCTAGCACAAAACTAACACATTTAAATTTATCGGGCAACAAAATTAAGGATCTTGAAGAACTGAAATCACTTGAGAATTTCAAAGAGCTCGAAGTGTTAGATTTGTTCAACAATGAAGCAACGTCAATTGATTCATATCGGCAGAAAATATTTGCCATGATACCGTCACTTGTTTATTTGGATGGTTTTGATGCAGATGATGTTGAAGCGGTTTCTGATGGCGAAGAGGATGAAGATGTTAACGGAAATGATTCCGAAGAAGATGGTGAAGGTGAGTTTAATTTGTTGAACGAAATTTATGTGATAATCAAGTCAAGATCCGAAAAACAAAACTGGAATCACTTCTCAATTATTATGAAAAAAAAAAAACAAACAAAAAAAACGGAATGAAGGAAATGTCTTATATTTTGGTGCTCATTTCAATTTGCCATCCAACCAAACAAACACACACACACACGTACACAAATAACAGACAAATATCGAATTAGAAAAAAAAAAGTTGAATTAAAAAATGTTTCTAGCAAAACAACCAAATCCAATTTAAAGATAAACAAATGAAATCGACCATTTTCCAGACTACTCGAAACCGTTTCGCATAAATGGAATGGAAATCGATTTCGCCGAACTTGAAACGTTTGAAAAACAATTAAATGACAAACGGAAAATAAACACTGATAAATATAATTCATCAATCAACGAAATCGATGAATTGGATGCATATTTAGATGAATTGGCGATCGATTTGCAGTCAAAAACTGATGACGAAAAACCACATTGTTCATTAACAATTGCGACAAGCACGTGTCAAATTGATGATTCAAAATTACGAACGCCTAAAACAGGATCGACCAACCAAATGTCTAGCCAAAAATTGTGTGATATTCAAAATGTAGCTGATAATTCTTCGAAATTAGTTTCAATTGAAAATATGGCGCCAAATCGAACGGCTTTGCCAATGCTATTGCTTGGTTTCTTGAGCATTTTAGCTTTTGTTAATAGTGTCAATTGTAAGAAAATAATTATTTTCACATTTATTTCATTCAAAAAATCATCTGAATTCGATTTCTTTCCTTTTTTTTTTTCTTCTATTTTTCTTCTATTTTTCTTCTATTTTTCTTTCTGTCGTTTGGTCGTTGTTCTACGTGTTTTGACACACATTTTTCAGTTGGTGGCAATGGTAAGTCTCTTACCGAGTTAACAGTTAACACACAAAGTACAGACTTAACAATCCATTTCCCCATTCGAACAAAAACTACTTTTTTTTTTTTTGGTTTTTGGTTCAAATTAAGACAAAATATTGCTTTTCCATATAAGTCCACTAAATGATGAATAATTTCTCGATATATCCGCAGATGGTGATGAAGAATTTGACGAAGAAGAGGAAAGTGAAAACGGAGACGCATCTCTTGCGGATGGTAAGTATTGCATGTCCTGCATTCAATTTTGTATATGATGCCACCGATCACATATTGAAAGAACAAAACGAAACCATTTTCAATTATTGGCTCATAATTCAGTAGTTCTGCCTATCAAATGGTTGTTGTGTAGCATCTACTATTCCATTTTAATGCTTGCCAATTCAAATTGAATAACAAATGGAAAAAAACCATTTATCCTTATATTAGTTTACAATGATGACCTCGAAGATGACAATTCCGATTACGTTAATGATGAAGATGCAGAAGAGGATTTAGACGAAGAGGAACAAGATGACGAAGGTACGCATTATGTATCAACATTTTAAATGTTATTTTCACTCACCGCAATCGATTCATTTGATTGAAGGTCTGTAATCATTGCGCGACAGTCTGATATCGGTCCTTCAATCAAGTATATGCATTTTCGGGTGCAAATATTCACAAAACATAACCACAGCGAACACGTGAAATGGTGTTTGATATTAAAAAATTTAGTGCACTGGACAAAATATTGCTCATTCTAATAGCCAGTCGACTGTCGACTCAATCATGCGCTGCCAACCAAAATTGTATGTCAAAAATTTTTTCAATAAAACTAACAAATTCTGTTTATTCATTTTACAGAGGAGTCACCAGCTCGAGGTACTAAGAGAAAGCATGAAGCTGAAGAGGATGATAATGATGGTTAAAACGCCCGTCATCGTACAAAACCATGCACACATTCACTCAATCACAAGGATGGAAAAGAGGAAGAAAAATTTAAAACTACAAAACAAAAACACAGAAAAACACATCAAAATACAATATCTCACAATAACAAGAGAGAGAGAGAGAGAGAAGACACGAAAATGAAAAGAAAAATTATCATTTGTTCTTTATTTTTTATTTTTTTTTTTAAAGAGAACAAAAGCAAGAGGAGTGTGAGGCGAATCATTCGTCAGCACTAAACAAAAACAATTGATAAATGGAAAAACTCTTCTTTTGCGCTCAATGGGTAAAGAGAAGACCAACAAAAAATTAAACATTATTATTGGTGAAAATTTCGGCTGAATGTCAAAATGTCCAAATGTCCAAGACAGAGATTTAAAAAAAAAACTTCTCTCAAGTCAAACGGACAATACTTTAATGAAATTACATCGCAACAAAAGACAAAATTAAATAGAGAAGAAAAATTGAATCAAACAATTGAGTCACACAAAACCATGTTGCAGAAAACATTCGAGCTGAAAACTGCGACTGCAAAAACAACATTTGTTCAAAATGCAACAAACTTGTTTCATTTCTTTTTTTTCTATTTTTTACTACTGTCGATAGAAATGGATTAGACGAATAACTGAATTGTTAAAAATTGAGAAAAGCAAACAATATTTCGCAAGCGGAAAAAAGCAAGAAAAAAAAATATAAAATAACTTCGTATTGATTGTGTTTGCAAAAGTAATTGATTTATATATACATATTTTTTCTTTTTTTTTCTTTTTTTTTAAATGCAGAAAGTCGAAAATTCAGACAATAATCAAAATAGAACCAAAAAGTGGACACTTTGACATTTCAAATGACTCCTTACCCATTCAGAAAAATAAAAGTGCAGCCGTTGATCAAATGTTGCCCGGTCAATAAATGAATGAATAATCTAAATATAAACGCATTTGCCGATATACCTGCAAATATATCAAAAATAATATCAAATTCGATAACAATATTATTATTATATTATTATTATTATTATTTTATTTTAACGCATGAATACATATGCAAAAAAGAGGCACACAAAATTACATTCTCCCACACTTTCACACACACAGACATACATAACAAAAAACAAAAAACGATAAACAAACAAATCAATCAAATCAGAATTGAGCAAACAAAAAAGACATTTGATCTGACCAAAAACCAAAATCTGTTTAATATTGATCAATTTTTATAAGTCAAGTCATCCAAATTGAATGAATTTCATCTTTTTTGGGAGAAAAGGAAAATGCAAATGATAGCAAAGAAACGGAACAAAAAAAGTAATTTTTTGAATTCGGAAATCAATTCAATTCAATTTTTTTTTTAAATTCAAAACAAGCAACAAAAGTTCATTGATTTTTACATAAAAAGAATAATTGCAAAAGAAACGCACCATTCAAATAAAACATTTAATGACATTCAACATCATCCGGAATCAGAACACATTAAAAAAATCGATGATTAAATGTGGACAAACAGATGGAATCCAAATTGTTATTGCTGATAATGATGTGCTCTTTAACAATCACATACACACACACACACACATACACACACACACACAGATCGGTAATAATGTGTTGACAATCATCGATATAAATAGTGATGACAGTTCCAGACAAATTTTCCTTGTTTACCTAAATTGCATACTTTTTCGCTTTTTTTACACAAATCAATGCAAATTAGCCCAGAATTGTCATCACGATCACTGTCAAATACACTATCGTGAATCTCTGTGTGCATATAGGACTTTTGGATATTAAATTCATCCGAATACAAAAATAGAAAAGAAATGAAACAAAAGAAGAAAAAAAAACATGCAAGAAATCCATTTTTGATAGATTTTGGTCATGATCTTAACCATCCATCTATCATATATTGTGTATGCAGTGCATGAAACGGACGAAATTTAAACAAAAAAAAATTAAAATTGATGTGAAATGAGAGGATTATTCTAAAGAAAAATGAATAAAACAAAAATTATAGGCGAACGTAGTATTTTTTTAAGATTCATACTTCATAATTGTGTCCAGGTCTGAAAGATTCAGCAAATAAAAGAAGAAAACTCAAATCCAAATATAAAGTGAAAAATAATTCCGTACGTTTTTGCAAACAGCATATGAAAAAATAATAATAATTACATGAATAAATAGTGAAATTATTCCGAAATTTGTGGGCGTCCTTTTTTCATATTCAACTGCGAATTTTTGCATCCAAAATTGTAAATGCATACCGAGTAATAAAAAAAATATGGATTTAATTAATTTTTGATTTTGTTTTCAGACCTGTATACATTAAACAAATTAATTCCCGTAATTGTTTTAGTTTCTTTTTCAAAAAATATTTTAAAAGGAAAAAATGAAAAGTTATGAAAAAACACGACATTCTCAAAATATTTGCGAACAGAAGTAGAAAAAAAAAGAAAAGAAAAAAATATGTTTTAATAAAAATGAGAAATTTGTAATTTAATTCAAAAAAGGAGAAGAAAAAAACCGAAAAAATTGCGAAAACAGGAAAGAAACAAGATGATTTAACGAAAAAAAAAAATCGATGATACCAACAGCAAATTATTGGGCAACAGTTGATATTCGAAGACATTATTGAGATCAATACTTTTTTTTTTTGGTTAGAAAAGAAATCGGGTCGAGAAACCCTCATTCTAACAATTTTATTGGTTATCTTTTTTGAGGAGAACAAAAAAGAAACGAAATAAAATATCCGATGTAATGTTGATTCGTTTATCATATATATTAAAATAAATCAGAACAAATAAAAATGAAATTTTCGTGTTTTGTCTGTTTATCGGCGAGAATGATTGATTTGGGCCGGATGGTTACGTCTTTTCAATTTATTAAAAATATTAGCGATGCAAAAATCCAAACGCTAATTCCACACACAAAAAAAAAAAAATCACCTACGCATCAATTTTCGAAGAATCTCAATCGAATCAATGATAAATTAATTCAGTATCAATCAATGGAAATTGTGATTAAAACGAAGAATTCCATGCATATGAGTAAAATCATCATCCAGTTGTCTCATTCCAGTCGATTGACACTATTTAAGCGCAATAAGCTGATGTGCGTATGTGTATGTGTGTCTGTTTTGTGTATACATCGTTTTATTATGACAGAAGACAGAAAATATTCGAACGAAGTAGTCCATTCGATTGTAGCACAACAGAAACATTCTCAATAACCGTCTCTTTCTAACATTCACATTAAATGCGCGCAAGAAGCGAACGAACGTTTGTACATCGAATGTATAGATCGAGATAGCCATAGACAAACTGACTGTCAGACTGAGACAATGGAATCAATCGATTTTCGAATGTTATTGTTCATGATTATGAATCAAATGAAACAGCGATCAGTCTCGTAGAGTCAGTGGGCAAAATGGCCGAAAGCAAAGGTTCTCTGTTAGCTAAATCGGTACAAAAACATGCAGGACGAGCTAAGGAAAAGGTATGTGTTATTATTGTTGTTTGTTTTACGGAATCGAAAGTGAAGAGACGAACATATGAATCTATTGGATCCAGTTTTTGAATTTTGTATAAAAGATAAATCCAATTGGAATATTTTAGTGAATTAATGGAATAATAAAATAAATGCAAAGATGCTGCTGCTACTGCTGCATCATATTGTTCAAACGATTTTTTTATGAAATGCAAATAAACGAAACGAAAATGATAATAAACAATAAATGTTAAAAAAAGAAAAAAAACTGTTGAAAAACGATGATGATGATCAATGAATGAGAATTCATAGATAAAATTACGGGACATCGAATACGAATGAAAGTTGATCATATGTTGGTTTTGTTTTGGTTCAACATTCTCGTTCGGTTTTGTTTTTGTGTGCTAAAAATTTCGGTTTTGTGAAAAAGTAAGAAAGAAAAAAATTCATTTGCTACGGAAATGAAATGTGGGAAATGGTTTTGGAGTTAGGAATGAGAAGAGATGAAGTGTATTTATTTGATTTTGGCTTTCCTCGATAATTGGCGAGAAAACAAAAAATTGGGGGAAAAAAATCTTTGAAGGCCTACCCCGGGACCGGGATGAGATCTAGTGCCAAACAAAACAAAAAAACGGATGAGGGTATTTTCTCAACCTTTCGAATGGACCAATTTACAAGGCATAACATATATGAAGTTATGTTTTTCGTTAAAAATTTTTCTTCGATTAACTCTCATTCAGCAATTGGACAATTGCCTATTTTGTTGTTAGAAAATGGAAAACTTCCAGCGCTCAACCGTAATGCCAGACGTTATGCCAAACGTTATGCTATACATGGATCATAAGCCACAAAAGACCACAGGGGCAAAATAATAATAATAATGAATCTGATATCTGATATAGATAATAATCTTATCACTTGTACATTCATTGTCTATAACTCAATTGTATCTTCACATAAAAACCGATTGCCATTAACAGCGTTACGATTCCGTGCTTGTTTATTCGCTGTTTTGGCAAATCGGCAAATTTTCACCGATAAACAAAATCCACAACGAACAAAGAAATTGGAACGGAAAATAATTGCAGCAATGAGAACGAAAAAAATAAATAAATAAATGGGAATCGATTGGGTTTGGGACCCCAAAAAAAAAAAAAAAGAAAAAAAAGTCATTTGACGAGACACTTATTTTTGAATCATACCGAAAAACGATCCACTTTGAACAGGGATAAATTCAGAGCTGAATATTTCCTGTAAAATCGAACCGAAAAGAAATGTTCCGTAACGAAACAAAAATAGAATTTTCACAATACTTATTCAATAGAGAAAATGTAAATTGAGAGAGTGTATAGTGTTCCGAGCTAAATTCTCAATTCACTGAAATGGTTTTTTTTTTGTTGCTCTTCCTTTTTTTTTATCTCTGCGCTCACTTGTCGCTTCAAAACTCTACCATAACATTATGTCGCTATTAAAGTGTGAAATTTTGTGTGATGTTTATATATGAGAAGATTCCCATAGAACGGAATTTCGGATCCGTTTAAAGATGAGAGGAGAAAAAAATTAATATGAAGAAGAAGAAGAAGAAGAAGACGTTTGAGTAGATGAGCGAATGGACCGAGAATGATGATTCTGTTGGCGGCACCCGATCAGATAAACACACGGGATATATATATAAACACACACACACAATGCATTCATGATGATGATAATAGCAATAATAACAATAAATAATAAATAAGTGCTTGATGCATTGAAATTAGGCAACATTCATCAATGAAATAAGCACAACAATGCAATACAAAGCTTATAAAGCTTATTATGTTCTCTCGAATTCAATGCTAAAGTGATTCTGGATTTAATTTTCCCAGAGTTGATTTTTCATTTGCCTGCATTTGCCTCGTGAATCAATGAAACTTTACTTTTGCCTGGACAATTGTCCGGCAATTGACGTAACACTGAATTTTCCAATTGGATTGAACAATATTGAATTGTTTCCCATATCATTCAAACACATTATGTATCCGGTTGCCAGTTATCAATGGATGGATATATCTAATAGCTTGTCTCTATTTAAGTCATAGATACATATTCTGTCAATAATTAATACAGCTAGTTGAATGATGTGCCAAAACGATTTTCATTGAAAAATCCGGAATAACAATGTTGAAAAGACGTTGTGAACCAATTCCGCTTGCAAAAACCATTCCGATTTAGTGCCTTTTAAAGTTGTCTTACATTGTCGCGTTCTTGTTTTTCGGTTGACGAAACAGTTTTTTATAGTCAAAAAAAAAAAGAAAAAGAAAAAAAACTTGAAAATATACATAAGTGTGTGTGACCTAATATCTGCCGTTCGTCCTCATCAGATGGCACGCGCGTTCATGCACGCAAATAAAAGACTGTTTTAATCTTAAATGAAAATTCGATTTACAATCGTCTCAAAACTCACGATATATAATTGTACACATTTCATTTTCGAGTAAAATTTAAAGGAAAACCAAAAAAACCGTAAAGGAAAACTTAACCCGAAGCAAATATGAAAAATCACATTAAAAAAAAACGAAAACAAGAATAAATACAACAGAACCGACACGAAGAAATGGCAAAAGCGTACAAATATTCATATTCGCTTTTGTCAAACGAATATGTTATTGGCGCACATCTATAAAAATAACGAATATTTTATTCGGTTCGAACAACCACAAATGAAACCGCCAATAGCAGCTAAAGATCTCCGATTTCATGTCCGATATGTACTTTTAGTTTCAATTCGAAATGAGCGAGAACATTTCGAGAAAACGAAATAAAAGAAGAAGAA